>JAQFVV010006482.1:1033813-1218769 GCA_028023455.1 Epiperipatus broadwayi | reverse complement strand
TTTTAAGCGTAAACAGATAATATTGTAATAACGTGAAAGCTAAACACTTTCAAACAGATACGCTTTAAAACATGCTTACATGAAAGCCAATCAGATGGAATAATTCAATCATGTGGGACTCCCTCAATTCTAAAAACACAAGCCAGAACTATTAGAAAAAGATGGGAACCCCATTTCAATCTATGCCTCAATTTTATTTAAATAAGCCAGACTCAAGCATTTTGAACTAAGAGTGTGAAGCTAAATACCTTCACATTTAATCCACTAAATATTATATATATAAATTAACAACGCGAAATCGTCTGATTTACAACGAAGCAATATTTTTAAATCTAATGAAATGATATTAATAAATGTAAATAAATCAAAAATTTTTTTTAAGCGTAAACAGATAATATTGTAATAACGTGAAAGCTAAACACTTTCAAACAGATACGCTTTAAACATGCTTACATGAAAGCCAATCAGATGGAATAATTCAATCATGTGGGACTCTCAATTCTAAAACACAAGCCAGAACTATTAGAAAAAGATGGGAACCCATCTCAATCTATGCCTCAATTTTATTTAAATAAGCCAGACTCAAGCATTTTGAACTAAGAGTGTGAAGCTAAATACCTTCACATTTAATCCACTAAATATTATATATATAAATTAACAACGCGAAATCGTCTGATTTACAACGAAGCAATATTTTTAAATCTAATGAAATGATATTAATAAATGTAAATAAATCAAATTTTTTTTTTTAAACAGATAATATTGTAATAACGTGAAAGCTAAACACTTTCAAACAGATACGCTTTAAACATGCTTACATGAAAGCCAATCAGATGGAATAATTCAATCATGTGGGACTCTCAATTCTAAAACACAAGCCAGAACTATTAGAAAAAGATGGGAACCCATCTCAATCTATGCCTCAATTTTATTTAAATAAGCCAGACTCAAGCATTTTGAACTAAGAGTGTGAAGCTAAATACCTTCACATTTAATCCACTAAATATTATATATATATAAATTAACAATGCGAAATCGTCTGATTTACAACGAAGCAATATTTTTAAATCTAATGAAATGATATTAATAAATGTAAATAAATCAAATTTTTTAAGCGTAAACAGATAATATTGTAATAACGTGAAAGCTAAACACTTTCAAACAGATACGCTTTAAACATGCTTACATGAAAGCCAATCAGATGGAATAATTCAATCATGTGGGACTCTGCTTCGTTGTAAATCAGACGATTTCGCGTTGTTAATTTATATATATAATATTTAGTGGATTAAATGTGAAGGTATTTAGCTTCACACTCTTAGTTCAAAATGCTTGAGTCTGGCTTATTTAAATAAAATTGAGGCATAGATTGAGATGGGGTTCCCATCTTTTTCTAATAGTTCTGGCTTGTGTTTTAGAATTGAGAGTCCCACATGATTGAATTATTCCATCTGATTGGCTTTCATGTAAGCATGTTTAAAGCGTATCTGTTTGAAAGTGTTTAGCTTTCACGTTATTACAATATTATCTGTTTACGCTTAAAATTTGATTTATTTACATTTATTAATATCATTTCATTAGATTTAAAAATATTGCTTCGTTGTAAATCAGACGATTTCGCGTTGTTAATTTATATATATAATATTTAGTGGATTAAATGTGAAGGTATTTAGCTTCACACTCTTAGTTCAAAATGCTTGAGTCTGGCTTATTTAAATAAAATTGAGGCATAGATTGAGATGGGGTTCCCATCTTTTTCTAATAGTTCTGGCTTGTGTTTTAGAATTGAGAGTCCCACATGATTGAATTATTCCATCTGATTGGCTTTCATGTAAGCATGTTTAAAGCGTATCTGTTTGAAAGTGTTTAGCTTTCACGTTATTACAATATTATCTGTTTACGCTTAAAAAAATTGATTTATTTACATTTATTAATATCATTTCATTAGATTTAAAAATATTGCTTCGTTGTAAATCAGACGATTTCGCGTTGTTAATTTATATATATAATATTTAGTGGATTAAATGTGAAGATATTTAGCTTCACACTCTTAGTTCAAAATGCTTGAGTCTGGCTTATTTAAATAAAATTGAGGCATAGATTGAGATGGGGTTCCCATCTTTTTCTAATAGTTCTGGCTTGTGTTTTAGAATTGAGAGTCCCACATGATATTCTATATATATAAAATAAAATGAAAATTATCTTGTAGACGTTCTAATTGTGGTACTCCAACCACTTTCTAACAATATCAAAGTCTAATAATAATTATTAAGATTAATATTTTTTTTTTTTATTATATATATATATATATATATATATATATATATATATATATATATATATATATATATATATATATATATATATATATATATATATATATATCAATAAAATATACCTCAGTAATAACAAAGTTTGAGATGCAGTTCAATATTATTATATACAAATTATATTAGAAAATTGAAAATGAGTGCTATAAATCATTGTTTCTAATCTTCTTAAAATATTAAAGAAAATCACATTAAAATAAGTATTCTCTACCCAATAATAATTTTGCTATCCAATAATAATTTTATATTTAACCTCTATAGGTATTTAATTATCACGGAAATGCAATCTAATCAATATAATAAATGAAAGTATTGTTTTATTATTTTTTAATCCTTTATAATATTATTATTTTCCTTTTTATTTAACAATTATGTGCAAAATATGACATGATTTATTATTTAGTCTATATATATTCAAATAAATTTTAGAGTTCTAAAAAATAATTTAAACCAAAGATCTATTATGCGGAAAGTTGTGAACCACAAGTGTAAGCATCACATAATGTCATATATGTTATGTTCTACAATATACTATGTTTTATTATTGACAATAATAACAAAATTTTTATCAATAAATTTGTCTCTCGGTTATTAACAAAGAGACAAAGATATCTTCTAATAAAACTTAAAGGAGCAAAAAAAAAATAAATGGAAATGATTTTTAGCAAACTCAAATGTATAAAAATTAAACATTAATAATTGATTTGAAAAGTCAGATTAAAGTTTATTTTAAAAAGAAATTAGGTTTAGCTTGTCAAATCTTGAAAGTACGTAATTATTATTTTTCATTTTTTTTTCCGTTTATATCTTACAGTAAAAGAGCTCCCAGTTTCTGCTGCCAATTTCCATGAAGACTTTCATGGAAGACCAGTCTGTTTGGTCTGAGGTGGTCTTAACTGCTTCAATCTTGGTACTATTTTATTGCAGAATCCATAGGATTCAGGTCTGCAACAGTACCATTCATAATTCAATAACCATTTCATTTGAAAATAAATGAGAAAGGGTGACAAGTGCATCTTATTGCCCTTCTCACAAAATCAAGCTGGAACTGTCCTTAATTTCAAAATTCTTTTCTTTTTATACACATTGTCTGGATTCACTGAACAGTCAATCACTTTCATAAGGGTCCAAGCATTGGTTTCTGCTTCTATTGGACTTCTAATTTTTTTTTGTTCTCTTATCTATATTTTTCATCAGACTTTTTTATATAAGAGCCCCAATGGCTAGTTTGCTTTTCGTTTAATTTACAAAACAATCATTTCTATTTCTGGGGATTACATAAGAATCTTTTAACAAAAATATTTTATCTCTAGATCTTGTACTTTTTTTTATAAAAAAGTATGTTCAAATATCTTTTTTTTTTTTCTATTTTTTTTAAAAAATAATACTTTTAAAGTTTTCATTCCATCTGTGATATATATATATATATATATATATATATATATATATATATATACGTTTAACAACTTTTAATTTTCAGTTTTTAAGTAAGTTTTTTTTCTTTTTAATAAATCAATTTTTATTTATAATCTTTTTATTTTAATTTAAAATAATGTAACAGCATATTATATACCGTTACTATAATATATATATATATATGTGTGTGTGTGCGCATGTGTATAGAGTCATGTGAAATTTACCAAGTCTATTTTAAAAATAACTGAACTGCCCTCAAGCTCCCAAGTTTAATGTTTTTTTTTACAATAAGAAAATGGACCACATCTAAATGTATTTTAAATCTTTTTATTTAGAATCATCTAGAACAATAACAGCCAGAGAGTAAGCTTTAAAGTAGCCTATAAATGTTAATGTAAATTGATTATTAAAAAATGATATTAAATTTATGGAGCAGAGATATCTCACTCATTTCTTACTGACAAAAGTTATTGAACTTGGGAGATAGATGGGCAGTCCAATTATTATTTAAAATAGACTTCACATGGCATTATCATTATGATTTTAATGATGCAAAGGATTGGTTAGAGCTAAATAAAATGTTGAGTGTAGTAGTAGTAGGGATACATTAAAAAACCTAAAATTATTAGTTTGATTTTTACATATAATAAAAATGTAAGATCTAGATAATTGAGAATTGATCATATTATTTATTATTTTATCAGACAGAGTCAGAAATTATGCATCATAACGTTGTGATGACTTTTTTAAGATTTATATTTATTTACCATATTAAATTTATTAAGTAAAAACAGCACTGAGCATTAATCCTGTAAAGGTAATTCTTATTTTTGCTAACAAAAATTTTTGCATTAATTTAGCAGTTGACGTACACAGTTCATAATCTGCTTATCAATGAAGATTGATAAATTAAAAAGTTACCAGAATCTGCATTAATAACTCACATTGCTTTGTTTTCAAATTATTTAGATTAATTTGTTTACAGTATAAATCTATTTTAAGTATATATTTTTTATGCTCCAAAGCTAGCCAGTATATAATGTTGACCATTTTATTCATCTTATTGATAATATTTCACATTCAATTTCTATTTTTGATCTATCATTTAATTTGTAATTTTTATTAAATGATTTTTTTGAATAAGCCACTTATATCTAATTTTTAGAGGTCCCTAGTGACGATTTTTTCAGACGCTCATTGCTAAGGTTTACAGCCTTGTTAAAACTATTACGTAAATATTATGACTAAGTTTTTATTAACTTGAAAGTGTCAATGTTATTTAATTATATTTAATAACATTAAGCAACAAATTAATTTAATCTTGCATAGCATTTTGTGCTTTAAGGATATTGCTTTGCAAGGGTAGAATTTTTAATGTTTTTGTTTCCCTATTTTATTAAATAAACAGTATTGATTCAGTACACATTGTTAATATAATATATTTTAGCTTAGTTACCAGTTCAATTTAAAATTTGAAGTTTTGGAAATAATTTATTAGTAATTATACTCAGAAAAGCGTTGTTAGCCGATAGGTCATCGCAGCCACCTTGCAAGCAAGTAGTTGGCTGCAGACGGTTGTGGATTCGCCTCCCAGTGGATGCTATGACTTATGAGAAAAATATATATATACTGAGAAAAACAGTGCTTTACTGAAGTGTTAAGTTAAATGGTATAGAAGACATTAAGTTTATAAAATTACTTATGTAAAATGAATGCAGATTACCAAAGATATATATAAACTTTTGTTTTGTTTTTTTTTTAAATTAATTCAATTACCTGATTTTTTAATTATTGAAAAATAATTTGAATTTTAAATTGACTAGAATTTTTATAACCTTATTAAATATTTCTCAGCTTTTGTTATAATAATAATCAAAAATATTAATAATGAAAAGTTGTTAAATTTCTGGTTGATTTAAATATTATAAAAATATTGAAAAAAATAATGTATGTAAATTTATTCTTTAAAAAAAAATGATGTAAAACAATAATTATTTTGAAAGAAACAATTTACATAATTTCATATTAAAAGCATACTAATTATGAAGTGTTAATATATACATACATATACGTGTGTGTTCATATATATATATATATATACATCTCCAACAAAAATTTTTTATAGGTTATTAACAAAACTTGTTTAGCGTCATAGATATTTAATTAGTAATAATTGATAATTTCATGAAAACATTAAAGGTTAAATTTATTTAAATGAATATTATTTCCACATTGTATAAATGGATAACTTTAGGTGATAGAGAACATTATCAAATTAATTAAAGATGCTATTAACGTTTCACATGTTTTATGTGGTGCTGATATAAACACAGATCATAATTTGGTTATGGCTAAATTAAAATTGCGTTTAAAAAAAATAAAAGAAAGAAAAGAAATGCAAGATGGGTTGGATAAATTGAAAGTAATGAAAAAATAAAAATTTGGTTTAATATATGGAAATGAAATAAAAAGTATTGTTAAAGATAAAGAATATATTAATAGACTTGTTAAATGTTATTAAAGAATTAAAGAAAAATTCTTAAAAACTTCCAAAAATTGAAATAGCTGTTATTCAGATAAAAACATGGATAACTAAAGGTATGTTGTAAAAGATGAAAGTATGGAGAAGATGAGAAGAATGTAAATATTGAGGAAGGGCAAACTGCATATAAAAATTAATAAAGAGCTAAAAAAAAAGAAACATATTTAGTGAAAGAAAAATTGTAGAAGCAAGAATATAGAGAGCTAGAAATGCTTCAGAAGATGAAAATATATATGGTATTTGATACAATAAAAAATGTTACCTGAAAGAAAAAGATGTGATAAAAATGAGATTGCTGATAAGAATGGAAACAGATTAACTGACAGAAATGATATATTAAAAAAAGATACAAAAAATATCTTAAGTGTCTATTTAAAAGAGAAATTATTTTATTATGAATTTGAAGATGAAGAAGATATTGTAGTAGATGATGAAGTTATAAAATAAATTGCACAAATGAAGAATGGTAAGGCAGTTGCATTTGTCACAATACCTATATAATTTTTGGAAAAAAAAAGGAATACTTTATATGAAAGAAATAGTTCGTCTTAGCAATTTCATCTATAACAAAGAGTTTGGCCTGACAATTTTTTAAAGATATAATGATTGCATTTATTAAAAAGAAAAAAATCTGTAAAATGTGAAGAGTACTTCGTATATGTTTTGTGGATTTGGGAAATAAGAACATTTGTATGACCATCTTAAAATATAAAAAAGTATTTTGGAAAGAGAGAACATTGATATGGAATACATATATTGAAAAATAGATAAAAATTAAATTGTGGAATAAAGAGACTGATGAAGTGAATCCAAAAGGTAGAGTTAGACAATGTTGTATTATGTAATGTTTTTTTTTTTTTAATATTTATTTTAAAAAACATGCTAACTAATTATTTACACTGTGGGGAAACAATTGAAGTAAAATAATAAAATGTATAAGATTTGTAGCTCATATGGTTAATATCTAAGTATCAAAAGCACCTTTAGAATATATTGAATAAATTGGAAGAATGATATATGGAATATGAAATGAGGCTTCATGTGGAGAAAACTACATATTTATGGGTAGGAAGAAATTCAAAAAGGCTGCAAATTGAAATCCATGAAAACAAAGTTCAATAAATAAAGGGATTTAGACATTTATGTCGTTGGTTGAGTAAAGATAGAAAAAGTTAAAAAAATAGCATTGGCAACACAGATATTTATTAAGAGAAATAAAATATTTTATGAGCATTTGAAGAGAAAGTTAAGAAAAAGTTTAACTAAATACTATGTGTGAAATGTACTAATGTATGATTTTGAAATATGGAAATTAATAAAATTAGAAACAAATTGGAAAATTTTGAATGTGGGCATGAAGAAAAATTGAAAAAAAAATAGTTGAATGAATGAAATAATAAATGAAAAAGTTTTTTAATGAGTAAATAAAAAAAAAAGTAGATTGATTGAGGAAATCAAAGGAAAATAAAAACTGTATTGTCATGTATTAAAAAATTATTGTTTAATGAAAGATGTTTTGGAGGAAACAGTAAATGAAAATACAAAAAAAAAAAAAACGGAAGATATTGAGAGTGTTAGGTAATATAAAACATGTGAAGAGTTACATGGACTTGAAAAGATGGGCAATAAAGAGAATGAAATAGAAAAATGAATGAACTGATGATGTGACTACTCTCTGGACCTATCCATTTGACAGAATAATAATGATGATGATCATCTTATTTTTTATTAATTATTGTATACTATATATATATATATATATAGTATACAATAATTAATAAAAAATATACAGATTTTTGATTAATATATATATATATATATTAATCAAAAATCTGTATTAAAAGTAATTATAAAAATATAATTTATTCATGCAATAATAATCCAAAACACAGTATATAAATCTTTTAAATATACTTTATTCAGAAGTACTATCAACTAGCCCAGTAGTCATTGTCAACTATTCAAAATTTAAAAAAATAACATTACAACAATAAATCTTCTAAACAATTACCCCACAATTCATCAATTTTATAATTCCCACAATTCACTAATCTTAACATTCACTGCTTGTCTATTAATAAAATGTTGATTATATTTATTAATCAATAAAGCTGTCCTAATTTTACATTTATTATGGTTTCTTTCAATCACCATAATTTTAACATTACTAAAATCAAAATTAAATCCATAATTACAAATTCTATTATAATCAAAGAATACAGAAGATGAAATATCCCCATTTTTATCAGAATTTGAATTTTGAACACGCTTCAATAATAAAATATGTTACCTAGTTCTTTCTTTTCTAACATACACAGAGACTCCCCAATATAACTCATACTTCATTTACAAATCCAAATAAATATAATACAATTTTGATGAATAAACAGGAGTATAAAAAGCAATCTTACACACACACACACACACACACACACACATATATATATATATATATATATATATATATATTTCACGTAAATGGAATGCCTATCCAAACATTTTATATTTTTAAATAAATTATCAGCTTAAAAATCTTTTTGTTTTAAAATAGAAAGCTGTGTAAATATTTATCAGATAGAATTTTTAATTTGAGTAACTTTACTAATGACTTATTAAGTATTGGACATAATTATAATATGGTATATAAAATTATTATAAATTTTAATAAAGTGTTTTACTTTTGATTATGAATTATTAAAAAACAAAAAAGTTTAGATAGATAGCTATTACATTTATTAATAATAAACAAGTTAAATATATAAACAATATATACTATAATTTGTGTAAGAGTGTTTTTTATACACCTTTTAATTTGAATATGTTATTCAATAATTCAAAGAGTAAAAAGATGTTTATTCATCAAAATTGTATAATATATAGAGGATCTGTAAATGTGGTATGAGTTATATTAGGGATACTCTGTGTATATTAGAAAAAAGAACTATGGAATATATTTTGTTATTGAGGTGTGTTCAAAATTTAATTACTGATAAAAATGGGATATTTTGTTTTCTGTATTCTTTGATCACAATAGAATTTATAATTATGAATTTAATTTTGAATTTAATAATGTTAAAATTATGAAGATTGAAAGAAACCATAATAAACATAAAATTAGGGAAGCTTTATTGATTAATAAATATAAACAACATTTGATTAATAGACAAGCAGCAAATGTTAAGATTAGTGAATTGTGGGAATGAAAAAATAATGAATTGTGGGAAAAATGTTTTATATAAGGTATTAGTGTAATGTTAATTTTGAATTTTGAATAGTTGTCAACAACTACTGGACTACATGAAAATACTTCTGAATAAAGAAAAATTTAACAATTTATTTATTGTATTTTGGATTAATATTGCATGAATTATATATATATTATTCGATGTCTGCATTTTTTCAAAGCAATATACATAATTATATAATTGAATATTTGTAAATACATTAAATAAATAATTAAAAATTTTATCCACTTAGAAGCACTTTCGATTATCCTAGTAATCTTTGTCAACAAAAATTTTGAAAGGCTAACCTTCCGACAATTTTGTGACCTTAACGTTTGTTGCTTGCCTGTTAATTAAATCATGCTTCTTTTGCATAGTAACATAACTTCCTTTATTTTTCTTTTATTATTATTTTTTTAAATTTGCAAAATTTTTACATTATTAAAATTAAAGTCAAAGCCATAAATATATGACTTATTATGGTCGTAAAATTCAGATGCTGAAATATTATCTACTATACAATTTTGTTTTGATTTCTGAATCTGTTTTAATAATAGCAAGTGCTCTTTAGTTATTTTTTTTTCCAATATACATCTAGATTAATCTATTTATTCACTACTATACCTACATATTCATTTATAAATGACATTATCTATCTATATATATATATATATATATATATATATATATATATACACACACACATATATATATATATATATATATATATATATATGTGTGTGTGTGTGTGCTGTGTGTGATTATAATGGTAGACAACATTTAACAATTCATTTGAATATATTTAAGTATTTTTATCTTTATCTGATGAACATTTGCAAATACTATTATTTCTAAATAAATAAAATAAACTCTTTCACCTTATTTTCTTTATTAAAAGTGGTCAAAATACTTATAAAATAATTATAAAATACACCAAATCTTTTAAAAACTTGTCTTTTTATTTTTTTGCCACCAAAATAATAAAAAAATTGTTTTGAATAGGATATTATAAAATAAATAAAAAAAGAAGAGAACAGATGTTTTGTAAAATTTAATGGAATGGTTTTGTTTTTTAAAAAAAAAGAATGTAAAAATGTGTTTTGTTTTAAAAAGGAAAGGAATATAAAAATGTGTTAATTGAAGTAGGATGATAAAAATTATATTTTGTAACAATTAAAGGTTTATTTAAGCAAAATGTAAATTTGAAAGCTGTTATGAAAAGGAAATCATAGTAAGTAAAAAAATATATTTTCCAAAGTAGTATGTATATGTGGCAGGATTTTTGTAATTATTTGTTTATAAAAAAAAATTATATATTTTTTTGCTTTTTTATATATATTTTTAGTTCCTTGAAAAAGACTATAGATAAAATGAAGAAATAGTCAAAGCATTGGAAATCTATTTTAATATATATTTCATTTTTGGTGGCAAAAAAATAAAAAAAAATAGTTTTTAAAAGATTTGGTGTATTTTATAACTATTATTTCTAATAAAGAAGGATTTCAAACCTGCCATTTTGTGTGACATTGGCACTTTTGATTTATATGGAATATGACATTTTTTTACTACTGGTTTAAGGGTCATATAGTAATCCAGTATATATTAATTTCTAGTTATTTTATGATCAAAAAAACTGAAAGCACATTAAATTTTCGTCTGCTCTTATCAATTTTTGGCATTTTAAATCATTTAATTCTTTAAACAACTCTTTAATTGTAGTTGGTTTACAACATACAAAAACATCATCAACATATCAATAATATACTGTAATAAGAAAAATTAATAATAATATTTATTCTCCTTCTAAAAAAGAAATATGGCTATCAATACCATATATTTCAAATGATCAAGTAAATTTTGTAAGGACAATTTATAAAGGAATATGTGATATTGAATTTTACACACCTTCTTCATTAAACAAATTAATAAATAACTCTGAAGATAAAACCTCATTTATAAATAAAAATTGAGTAATTTTTAAATAGATATGTAGATGTGGCAGTGTATATATAGGTGAATCTAGATGTACATTGAAAAAAAAACTAAAAAAAAAACACTTCATATTATTAAAACGAGTTCAGAAATTTGAAAAAATATATATAGTAGATACTTTTTCAGCATCTGTTTTATGATCATAATAAGTCATGTATTTTGATAAAAAATCAAGTCATATAACCTAATTTTAATAAAGCTCCTATTTACAAATGTTATATATAGAGTAAGTTAAAAACAAACTCTTATGAAGCTTCAAAAATACCCTCAACCTCAGACCGAGGTTTCTGCCTCTAGCGTCATCAGTGAGGTGCTAGGGAATAAAAATACTAGAACTAGTCCAGCATTTTATCAATGCCTAACTATTGAGAAGAAAATCTGAAACTTTCAGACATTTAAATGTCCAAAAATCCAGCTATCTAACTCAAATAGCCATATGGGACTGAACTAAGTTTAGATACACCATATATTAATATCTCTAGCAATATAAAATTGCCAAAGCATTAATAGCAAAAAACTAAAATTAAATTGATAAAAAATCAAGTCATATGACCTAATTTTAATAAAGCTCCTATTTACAAATAGTTAGGCATTGATAAAATGCTGGACTAGTTCTAGTATTTTTATTCCCTAGCACCTCACTGATGACGCTAGAGGCAGAAACCACAGTCTGAGGTTGAGGGTATTTTTGAAGCTTCATAAGAGTTTGTTTTTAACTTACTATATATATAACATTTGTAAATAGGAGCTTTATTAAAATTAGGTCATATGACTTGATTTTTTATCAATTTAATTTTAGTTTTTTGCTATTAATGCTTTGGCGATTTTATATTGCTAGAGCTATTAATATATAGTGTATCTGAACTTAGTTCAGTCCCATACGGCTATTTGAGTTAGATAGCTGGATTTTTAGACATTTAAATGTCTGAAAGTTTCAGATTTTTTTCTCAATAGTTAGGCATTGATAAAATGCTGGACTAGTTCTAGTATTTTTATCCCCTAGCACCTCACTGATGATGCTAGAGGCAGAAACCACGGTCTGAGGTTGAGGGTATTTTTGAAGCTTCATAAGAGTTTGTTTTTAACTTACTCTATATATAACATAAGTCATGTATTTATATTTTGCCTTCAATTTCAATAATGTAAAATACTGGAAATTGAAAAAATAACAATAAAAGATAAATAAAAGAAGGTATGCTACTATACAAATATAAACATGACATAATTAACAGGCAAGCAGCAAACGTTAATAAAACAGAATTGTGGGCAAGTTAGCCTTTCAAAGTTTTAGTTGAAAAAGATTACTAGTTTAATCTAAAGTGCTCCTAAGTGGATAGATTTTTTAATTTTTTAATTACTGTATTATATATATATATATATATATATATATATATATATATATATATATATATATATATATATATATATATATATATATATATATATATATATATATATAACTTTATAAATGAATATTAGGAAATACAGTACTTAAAAGTTTATAAAAAATATATTTATAACCGTCATTTAGGAGCACTTGGAACTATTCTTAAAGTTTTTGTCAACTAATACTTTTAAAAGTGCATACTTTCCCATAATTTCGTGATATCAACTTTCCAATAATTCCATGATCTTAATAAAAATAAAAAAATAATGAAGCAATGTTAATACATAAATACAAGCAAGATTTAATCTATAGGCAAGCAGCAAATGTTATTTCTTTCAGATTCACATATTTTTATGTTCCTATAATTAAAACTAAAACCATATATACATGACTTATTGTGGTCATAAAAGACAGAAGCTGATAAATTAGCATTATTTTTATAATTTTGTTTTGTATTTTGAACTCTTTTTAATAAAAACAAGTGCTCTTTTGTTTTTGTTTTTTCAATGTTCACCTATATATCCACTGCCACACCTACATCTCGATTTATAAATAATGCAATTTATATTTTTAAACCAGGTGTTATCCTTTGAATTAGTTATTAATTTATTTAATGTAGGTCATGCATAAAACGCAATATCACATATATATCTTCAAAATTTTCATAATGAAACTTGCCTGTTGTTTCAAAATATATTGTATTGATACCATCTACATTAAATAAATGAATAAATAATTCAAAAGATAAATCCTTATTGACAAATAATAATTGTTTCATTTATAAATAGATGCTTAGGTGTGGCAGTGGATATATAGGTGAAATGAAATGCACATTGGAAAAAAAGATGAAAAGAGCTTTTCTTATTATTAAAAATGGTTCAAAATACAAAACAAAATTATAAAAATAATGATAATTTATCAGCTTCTGTCTTTTATGACCATAATAAATAATGTCTATATGGTTTTGATTTTAATTATAGTAAGTAAAAATATTAGAAGCTGAAAGAAATAATAATAAAAGAAAAATTAAGGAAAGGATGTTAATATATAAATACAAGCAAGATTTAATCAATAGCAAACAGCAAATGTTAAGATCATGGAATTACGGAAAAATTGACATATTCGAATTATGGGAAAGTTGACCTTTTAAAAGTATTAGTTGACAAAATCTACAAGGAAAGTTAAAAGCGCTCATAAGTGATGGTTATAGATATATTTTTTTTGTAAAATTTAAGTATTGTATTTTCTAATATTTATTTATAAATTTTCATAAATTATTTTGAAGAAATACAGACATCGATTTGTTATATATATATATATATATATATATATATATATATATATATATATATATATATATATATATATATATATATATATATATATATATATAACAAATCGATGTCTATATATATATATAACAAATCGATGTCTGTATTTCTTCAAAATAATTTATGAAAATTTATAAATAAATATTAGAAAATACAATACTTAAATTTTACAATATATATATATATATATATATATATATATATATATATATATATATATATATATATATATATATATAATAGGACATTATTGGACTTTGTAAAGTTAGAAGAATAAAGGGACAAATATTGGAAATAAAAGTGGAATAGGATTTCATAATAAATAAAATGTGGAAGAACAACATTGTGGATATTGATGGTATATCAGAGTGGCAAAGTTAGTTACACAACTTAATAGCAGATATCAAATGCAGATAATATAGGTTTATGCCCAACAGGTTTTCATAGTGATGAAGTAGTGAAAAATTTTTATAAGGATGTACAAAATGCTTTTGATCAGAGGAAACAACTTTATAAAATTGTTATGAGAGACTGTAATGCTAGGATTGGTAAGCAAACGAAAGATAAAAGTGATATAGGTAATTTTGGTTATGGTAATATAAGTAAGAGAGGTCATAGACTTATGGAGATTGCAGAAAAGATAAACTTTATACTACAAATTGTTTTTTAAGAAAAATGTTAAAAGGAAATGGACATGGAAGCATCCAAATGAAGGTACAGCAGAATTGAGCTTAGATTAGAAAATTTATAAAGAAAAGAAAGAATATGATAAAATACAAAGATGATGCATTAAAAAGAATAGAATACCTCAAATTTTGTAAAATGATGTGGAAAAGAGTTGAAAATGATAAAGAAAGTATAACTGTGAACTATCAAGAAAAGCTGTATAAGAGAATAAAAGTCTCAAGAATGGAAAACAACAATTTTATATTGGTGGAAATTTTATATCTGTAATAAGAAAAAAGTTCGAATTATTACTAAAAACAGAAATGACATCACAAAATGAGTAAAATACATCTATCAAGAATTATATAATAGTAAGGAACAAGTATGTTCTATATATATTATATCTTCCAAATTGCACAGAATTTTAAACATAGAAGTCATGCATGCAACTAAATTTATGAGGAAAGGAAATGTTCCATATAATGATGGAATTATAAATTATATAGTAAAAAGAGCAGTTGAAGAAATATTTATTTTAGCAAAGTTATACACCAGATGTCTAATTGATAAAGTTGTACAAGATGATTGGTAAAATGCTATATTAATATTAACATTTAAAAAGATTATAAAAGAGATATTAAAAATTAAAGACCTATCAGACTTTTATCAGTTTATCCAAAATTGTTACCAATGCATTTACAACTTATCGACAAAGAACATTGCATTTCTACAAACCAGAAAAAGTTGGATTAAAAAGTGATTTGGGTACAATAGATCATATTCAGGTATTGAGAGATGTTATAGAAAAGACAAATAAATACAAGTTGTCATTATGCCTTACATTTTTAGATTAGGAAAAGGCACTTGATTCCATAAACATTTCTTCAGTATTAAAGCATTGGATCATCAAGGTATACATCCAGGATATTGTCATATTTTGAATAATATTTATAAAATGCAATGACAACAATTACATTACATAAGGATACTAGAAATGTCAAAATTGAGAAGGGTGTAAGAAAGGGTGACTCCATATTTCCAAAACGTTTTACAGCAGTGCTGCAAGAAGTATTTTGTGGATTAAAATAAGAAGCTAAAGGAGTGAAAATAAATGGAGATTATTCAAGTCATTTATATTTTGCAGATGATGTAGTTGTTTTTTTGCAAATAATGCTTTAGAATTGCAGAAAATTTTTTAGGAGTTATGAGATAAAAGTTAGAAAGTAGAATTAAAAATAAATGTTAAAAAGGCGAAAGTAATGTTCAATAAATTTACTCAAAATATGAAAATAATGATTGATTATGATGAGTTAGATGAAGTTAGCAACTACAACTACCTTAGCACATTATTAATACAGATGGAAACATAATGAATGAAGTTAATCATAGAATTGACTTGGTTGTAATACTTTTGTTAGAAATAACTTGATACTAAAATGAAATATACCTGTGTTTGAAAAGAAAGTTTTTTATTAAATGTGTTTTATCAGTTCTTACTTATGGATGTGAGACTTGGGCATTTAATAGAGAAGCAATACAAAGACTTCAGACCACTGAAAGAAGTATGGAGAGATGCATGTTAGGAGTAACAAAAGAGATTGACAACACAATACATAGGTAAGAAAACAAACAGGTCTTATTGACATCATTAAAAAAATAAAACACTGAATTTGGGCTGGACATATTGTTAAAAGAGATGATAATAAATGGGCAATTGTAATTTTAAATTGAAATCCACAAGAGGGTAAAAGACCTAGAAAGAGACCACAGGTAAAATGGATTGTAGTATTTAAACATTTATTTTATATTAGTATTAAATAAACTGGCTTCATTTGTAAGAAATATAAAATTACAAATAAAAAAAAACCTTAAAAATCATACTTAAACTTTACAAATTAATTAATAGTAATAACAACAGTAGTAGTACTACTTCTACTAATGATAATATTACTACTACTACTACTACTACTACTACTACTACTACTACTACTAATAATAATAATAATAATAATAATAATAATAATAATAATAATAATAATAATAATAATAATAATAATAATAATAATAATAATAATAATAATAATAATAATAATAATAAAAATAATAATCAACAACAACAACAACAACAACATAATTAAGTTCAGACCCATATGAATATAGTAGTTGAAGAGCTGAATTTAGAAACTTGTAGATGTTTAAAAATTCAGATATTCTTCTTAAGAGTTAACTTTTAGATAAATGCTTATCTTGAAATAATGTTTTGAATCTGGTACTCTAACTTTTCATTGTGGAGAGTTGTATCTCAAAACCAGTCTCTAAATGGAGATAATACTAGAGAAAGATGATTTGAATGCTTTCTCATGTAGAATTTACCATAAAAATCAAGCTTGTCTAGAACTATTGGCATGCTTTTTTTATTAAATATTGGTAAATGCAAGCTATAAAGTCATATGACATATAACATGATTTTGCTTATATATTATATATATATATATATATATATATATATATATATATATATATATATATATATATATATATATATATATTCAAAACAATACAATAATTAATACAGTAACAATATTTTAAACAAATATATACCAATTTAATAGAATAATAAATTATGTAAATATAGTTCTGATAAAATAAGTAACATAAATGTTTTTATTATGGATTTGTTAAATGTTGGATATGATCATAAATTAATTTATAATATTGTTACTAAGTTTAATAATAATAGAAATATTTTAGATGCTATAGATATTGATAAAATAAAATATACTTGGATATCAATACCATTTATTTGTAATGAACAGGTTAAATTTATAAAACAGATATATAAAAATATATGTCGAGTTGCATTTTATACTACTCCTAATTTAATAGATTAATAAATAATTCAAAAAATAGGCGTAGTATTTTAAATCAAAGTTGTGCAATATATAAATGGCTATGTGTTTGTGGAAAGGTATATATTGGGGAATCTCGATGTACATTGGAGAAAAGATCAAGGGAGCATTTGTTATTATATAAACGAGTGCAAAAATCAAGACAAGAGAATGTTAGAAATGATGATGTATCACCATCAGTATTTTTTGATCATAATGTAACATGTAATTATGGTTTTGATTTTGATTTTAATAAAGTTAAAATTCTGTGTATTGAAAGAAATAATAATAAACGCAAAATTAAAGAAGCTATGTTAATAAAAAGTGAAAAGCAACAGTTGATAAATAGACAGGCAGCCAATATAAAAATTAATGAATTGTGGGAAAATTGATGTATGACGTATTACTTTTGTTTACATTTGTAACGTTTTTTTCTAATACAATTTGAGTCTAGTTGACAACGACTACATAGATAGTTGAAAGTACTTCTATTAAATTGGTATATATTTGTTTAAAATATTGTTACTGTATTAATTATTGTATTGTTTTGAATAATTATATATATTTTATTATAATTGGAATACAGACATTGATTAATAATTTTATATATATATATATATATATATATATATATATATATATATATATATATATATATATATATATATAATGGTAAAACTATTATATTTTAATTTCTTTATTAGTACATTCGATTATGTAATAAATCTCATCATCTTTAAATGAATTTCAAATTTTAATGTTACCTAAATTTCCATAAGCTGTGTATGGCCATATTTCCAAGTTGTCTATTAATAACATTATCTTTATATTTATCTATTAAAATTGCCTCATTAATTTCCTTTTTTTTTATGAATCCTTTCTTCCAGTAATATTTTTATTTAATTACTCTTAAATGTAAACATATTATTACAAGTTTTTTCATAGTCAAAGAATACTAAAGCTGTATTAAATTGCCCAATTAAATTATATTTAATCTGATTATATAATAACTGATGCTGTTTTAATCATTTTTCATAGAACATCTTGATTCACTGATATATAATTTATTACATCCACATGAAATCTGATAAATTGTACTACTTCTTTGCAATTTAGAAATTATACTGTTAAAATTATTAATCAATCGATTAACATTTTAAGATGTTTCATGTTACACTATCATGTGACCATAATAAATATATAAAACCTCATATTTTAAAGTTGTATACTAATTTAAAAAAAGATCAAAGTTTAAAACACACCAACAAACAAATTCACTTTTCAACTTCAAGAAAAGCATTTAACAAGCTTACTTTTCATCTTTATACAGATATTAGAAAAATCAATACAGAGCTTTTTTTTCATTTTAATCTTCTGATCATATTAACCATCTAGGAAAAAGCTAATTTATAGATTTCATGATAATAAAATACAATAGTTCATCACAATATTAGAGAAGTCACATAAAACTTAATAATGCTGTGTACGTAGTACATATTTTTTAGGTGTAAAGCATGAATTCAACACATTCTAGAACAAACTGGATATGAGTTTATAGCTGCTCAACTTATTATATACAAATGAAAGCAATTTACACTTACTTTTTCATGTTATTTAAATATATAATTATATCAATTAATGTATGGATGTTTTTAAACTGCTTAGAATTAACAAAGTAGCATAAAAATTGACATATAGAATCCAACCAGGATAAAAAATAAATCATTCATTTCTTTTACTAACATAGTATGTATAACAGCCATTAAATATGTATTTCATGATAGGTTTTTCCACATCTATATAAATAAATTGTTGTTAAATTCTGTTTAAGAAGCATATGATGTAATAACTAAGAATTGTCATTAATATATTCATGAGATTCGAGTTGAATTTCAGATGATATGGCCTTTGTGCTGAATCTCAAGAAGTAATGTATTTGATAGTTTATAAAAAATTCTATTTTATGGCATAATTTATTATAGATTATTGCATGAATATTTAAATAAATATTCATTTGAAATGAATATTATATTGGAAAACTATATTTGATTAATTGGCATTGTCTACATTATTTAACAGCTTCCAATTTATTTTCTGTGAGGATAAAAAATATCTATGACAACAGAACACTACTGCAAAGTGTAGATTTCACTATATTGTTATATTTCTTATGATAATATTTTAGTATCCAGAAGTTTATATTAGAATTTTTTCTTCAAAAAATGATACAATATTCATTAAAGAATAAGTTCATACTAAAAATGGTTTCTGAACAGTTTTTGCTTCACAATTTTAAATAATGCCAACCAGCTTATCAATTAAATTATTTTCAGAAATTAATTTAAAAGTAACCTTAAAATAGTGGAAACTATATATTAGGCTATTATCCAATATTACGTCAATAACATGCATAGACTTATATTACAGTTATTGAAAAAAAAGTAATATTCAAATTTGGAGATATTGCTTCATGATTTGAATTAAAATAAGTTAGTATATCAACTTTTTTGATTAAGAATAAGATCTAACTTTGTAAAAGATTTTAAATCTTTTTTTATACTTACAATACATTTTCCATTTAATGAAAAATCTTAACCTTGAAATAAAAAAAGCCATCAGCATAAATACATTATCTACATTGTATATTTTGAAGCACATTGATGAGTATAATGAAGTAAATTGAAGAACTAAACCCTGTTTCATATCATTTTCTTAAATTTTGTACCTACTAAGATTTTCATTTAATGTTACATATTTTTTTTATTCTTATTAATTGAATTAATATCTTTTCTACATTTAAATTTTAAAAAACATTTTAAAGAAGTTTATATTTTTACTACAAGGAAGATTTAAATGTAGGAAGATAGTAAGATATTTAAATTTATTTTGAAAGCCCATTTTATATCAAGGTGTTAAAGATAAATTCTGTTCACATGGCTTCTTTCTTGCCTATTTCCACACTACTCTATAAAGTCAATGAGATTTTACTATTGACAATTATTTTTTGTTTATATGCTCAGTTCAAAGAACATAAAGGAAATAGATAATAATAATAATAATAATAATAATAATAATAATAATAATAATAATAATAATAATAATAATAATAATAATAATAATATATATATATATATATATATATATATATATATATATATATATATATATATATATATATATATATATATATATATATATATATATATATATATTAAAGCATTTTGCTCTTCTGACTAGGTCTGTTACACATAAAATGCATGAGTTGATCAAGTTATAGAAAAAAAAAGATGTTTCATTTTTATTTCTAAAAAAAAATAACTATATTTCCTGATCAACTCTACCTAGAATTGTTATGATTTACACTGTCAATGGAATCAGCTTTTATTTATTTTATAAGGGCACCAGGATTCATATAAGAATCTGCTGAAATCTGTCACATTGCATCTCAAAAATTAAAAAGAAAAATGTTTTAAAAGAATCAGTATCATATTTTATCATAACTAGAGTTATTTTCTAGATATTATTATTATTGGAGCTTAGTCAACACATATTGGTAAAGGTAAATTATATTTTCAAATTTTACTAAACTAATATTAATACATTGTACATGACCCCCCACTCCCAGAGCCTTCTCATATTGCTGACCCACATGATCACATACATGTTGAAAAGATAAATAATCATCAATATACATATTAAGATAGCCAATCTTTATACTTTAATGGACAGGCTTCAAACTATTCCAACTCACAACTCTTTAGCCTTCCATTTCATTGAAAATCTGATGATAGAACTTAACCATGATTTGAAATATAATTCATGAGCAGACCAGAAAGTTGTGGTTTATAAAATAAAAGGTTAGCAGTCCTTCCATTGCTCACTCATTTTCAGGAATAAAGAGTCCAGTTGGATTAAGGAGACAATGTAGATGTACACTTGATTTACATAGAATTCATTTATGGAATAGTTTCCTTTTAGAGTTTAGGCAACTTACAAACAGTATTGAAATGTTCTATCTTAGCAGCAACATTTTGAAGATTTGTTGGAGAACTCCAGGATTCAGCAATCAGATTCCCAAAGTTAGCCATATACCATGCTGAAAATACTATTAAAATTCAAAATTAAAATAGACGTAGTTTCTGATGGCAACTTCTCTTAAATTAATATTAATGTTTCCTTATAAAAACTTTTTGGGGGTATTTATATTCTTTCCTATGGTTTCCCACCCATTCTGATTTTGATACCTTAAGGCTAAAGCTTTTAAATTATTATAATCCAAAATTTTCTTTAATTGATTTCAAATCCATTCCTTTGACAAGACTTTCAAATCCATTAAATTTGAATTCATTTTCTATTTAGAAAATGAATTCGTAAAATCTGAACAAAAGATTTTAATTTAGCTCTGTACTTAAAGTTTTAACATATCATTTTAACTAATTAATAAAAGATTCCCTATTATCTTTGAGAAAGGACAATCTGAAAGCTTATCGAAAGAATGTAACTTTTAATCATATAAATTTGATCAAAATGGTAAAGTATGAAATAAAACATTCCGATGTAATAAAACTTTATAACGAATATATATTTAACTATATACAAATATATACTACAATCCACATAATTAAAATATATATATATATATTTTCATCAATATTTTATCATGAGGTAATTAATAACATTAACCAATTTAAACATAAGATAATTAGTCTCAATAAATATTTAAATAATAACCTTAGTTTTAACCTAACGTTAATGGAAGTTAGTATAAAGTCTCATTACTTTTGGAAATATTCACTGTTAGTTATAGGGATTGAAATAGTTTAAAGGTGGGATCCCATGAAACTCAGAACGAAATTAGATCTGACCGCTTCAGTAGCTTTTTTTATTTTTCTTTTATTGTTATTTTTTTCAATTTGGAATATTTTTACATTATTAAAATTGAAGTCAAATCCATAAATACATGATTTATTATGGTCATAAAAAACAGCTGCTGAAATATTATATATATATATATATATATATATATATATATATATATATATATATATATATATATATATATATATATATATATATATATATATATAGGGAGCATTCCAATAGATCAAAAAAGCTCTTATTTAATAAATGCAGTAACAGAAAATATTTAAAATCTCTATCTAAAATGTTCTTATCTACAGTCCAATTTCTTTGAAGTTTATGGTTCGTTTCAGAAAAGAGCTAGAACATTCAGACACTAGATCTAAAATATCAACTCAAAATCCAGCACTTATTTAATATCTAATTATTGAGAAGGAAATCTCAAATTTGCAGATGTTAAAATATCTTTAAATCCAAATATATAACTCAAATAGCCATATGGGACTGAACCAAATTATGGTCTACCACATATTAATAGCCTTAGCATTGCCAAAGCCTTAATGATAAAATTATAATAATCAATAAAGCAAGTCATATATAACATGACATTGCTTTTAAAAAGTATGTATTTACAAATATATAATATAGTGAGCATACCAATAGCTGATACAAGCTCTTATTTAATAAGTGAGGTAAAAAAAAATATTTAAAATCTTTATCTAAAATATTCTTATGGCTCCTCAAAAGATATTGGTCTGTTGATAAGAATAATCTAGATAGAGATTTTAAATATTTTCTCTTACTGAACTTATAAAATAAAGGCTTGTTTAAGTTACTGATATGCTCCCTGTATTAGATATTTGTAAATACAAGCTTTTTAAAAGTACTGTCACATTATATATGTCTTGCTTTATTGATTATTATAATTTTACCTTTAAGGATTTGGCAATGCTAAGACTAGCAATATTTGGTAGATCTGAATTTGGTTCAATCCCATGTAGTTATTTCAATTAGGAAGATGGAAATTAAAGACATTTCTATGTCTGAAAATTTCACATTTCTTCTCAATAGTTACGTATTAAATAAGTGCTGTGATTTGAGTTTGATATTTTGGATCTAGAGTCTGAATGTTCTAGCTCCTTAAGTCATAACCTTGAAACAAATTGGTCTGGGGATAAGAATATTATAGATAAAGATTTTAAATATTTTCTCTTATAGCACTTATTAAATAAGAACTTATTTGATCTATTTGTACACTCCCTATATATTGTACCAGTCACATCTTTAAATCTTCTGATCACCGAGGACACCACCAGATCACTGCATACCTGCAAAATGTAATTTACAGTGATCAGAAGTTATTGATGATTATGATTGACACCAGCTAAACACAGAAAGTGCAGGAACTCATTAATAATGTTTAGACAACCAAATAATTAAACTAGACAAACATTAGCTAATATAATTTAAAGAAATTGTAATTATCTATTAATATTACATTGTCTAATTCAGGTATTGATATATATATATATATATATATATATATATATATATATATATATATATATATATATATATATATATATATATATATATATATATATATATATATATATATATATATATATATATATATATATATATATATATATATATACAAGATGGCATGTATTCAGAAAATTTTATCAAAGTGGGTATGAGAGAAAGAAAATATTAAACACTCTGGCAGCAAAGCTAATTTTAACAATGAGATCCTAAAAGGGTAGGGGGCTTTCACTTCAGCTGAATAATCACCAAACTAATTCTGGTTTACCCATTCAAAGATTTCCAACATGTAAATAGTCTTGTAAGAAATGCAATCAAACAGTGCACGTAAGCACTCCATAATACATTCAAACTAAAGACATCATATGTCTTCATAATAGCTCATTAATTATTCTGATTAAAATTACCAAGGTTGATTTCTATAAAAGAAAGGCAAAGAGAATAAAAGATATTATGGAGGATGTATTTTTAAATAAAATAAAAAATCTATGATTTAATGAAAACAAATATTCAACTGGAGAATCACAAATTAAATGATTGATCATAAACTAAGCTGCTATAAATAACCTAAAGGTGTCTCAAAAGGAGACAGATAAGTAATAATTAAATTATTTACATCTATCCAAGTATTTATTCAGGATGTAAAACATATAACTATAAAACTAAATAGCTTAGGAAAAGAAACTATCATTACATGCCCTAATGAATAATAAAAACAAAATTCAAGATTACAATCATATTGTATTAAGACAAAAGATACTCTACACTTCACTAATAAAAGAATACATATAACAATTATAAGATATGAAAATTTAGCTTACAGATTTACTTCTTTAGATTGAGTGTAGAATTTAATTAGAGATTTTTGCTCTGGAAAGAATATGAAATATTTACTTTACAGTAAAGCAGAGTCAAGTGAGTTCAAGTGAGTCCTTCAATAAGTGTGGACAATTATTTTTGAGTTCAATATTCAGGTGGCTTTATTTCTTCTTGGTGGCAAGTATAGAGGCATACTTTGGAACAATTCTAGTTAGGCTTTCAAGGCATGATCTGGAAAAAACAGCTTAGGATCAACAGTCTGTCTTTGGGTAAGTTTAACACTGCATTTCATACATTTGACCACCCATGCCATGAAACTTGGTCATCTTGTGAAAGAGAATGCTATCAAGCAGATATAAACAATGATAAGAAATTAGCAATATGTCTTAAATACAGGCAGCCAAATATAATATCAACGGCAGTCCAAGGAGAAAAATGGCAATCTTTTAAAATATATGGCAGGACTGCAAACCGAATAAGAATCTCTGCAGACTAATATAACTGAATAATAATGAATCAGCAGAATAAAAATAAGCAGAGTCAATACTCTTTTCAAACAGAGTAATCTAGGTCAAACCAAGAATAATAAGTCTGAACATTTTGAGCCATTTATATGCTCACTTATCTCCTGCACAATCTTCCTTTTTTAATTAGAAGTTTTAGCCCAGGCAAATCTCTATCTCATGATTAATCTTAATTATAAATTCTGACCAAGGCTGTTATCTTATTTAATAAGTAATTACTACAAAATTAAATCTCCACTAATTTCAAAATAAATTAAAATAGATTACAATTAATAAAACAAGAATGCAATGAAAAAATATTTCCAAAATTAGAATGCTTTGTTCAAAAAGGATTAACACTTTTTCCTTTTTAAATTAAAATCTTTTTACAAATGAATTTTAAAAAATGACAAAAGAAAATAGATTCTAAAACAAATCTATTGCAAATAAAAAAAATATCAGACCTTTTTCAAAAAATAAGTGAGTATGTGTGATATATCACTTAGTTTTAATACATAAAATAATAAAATGTTGATATAACTTTTTTTAAAACTTAAAAAAAATATGAAAGCCATTTTAAATTTTATGTTGGAACTATTGAAGTGGATAAAGTTCAATACATATATAAAGTAAAGACAAAGTATAAATAAACACAGACATAAATTTTTGTAGATATTTTTCTACAGTCACTGGGAATAATAAAAACTATAAAGGATTAAATAACTCTGGATTGAAAACAGCATTTTATTATAAATAAAACATTTAAAAAAGTTTAAATAAATTATTATTATTATTATTATTATTATTATTATTATTATTATTATTATTATTATTATTATTATTATTATTATTATTATTATTATTATTATTATTATTATTATTATTATTATTATTATTTTGAACTTTAAAAAGCAAGCATGCCTTATTTTTGAAATCTTTTAATAAAACTTGTATAAAATATCTGTTTTAATTAATGTTTGTATTCATTTCTATTATCTAATTAATAATCTTTGTAGATTATAAACTTCCAAAGGTTCAAAGTTAAATCACTCTTTTCCAATTACACCTTTTAATTTCAAAGTTATTTTTATAAGAATTAGAAAGATAAAAATAGTTTTTAAATTAATGTTATTATCACTTCAATCACTTTTATGAAAAGAGTTGATAAAAAGATTTTGTTTTAGTTTGGCTTTTAGATTTTATAACATCTGGCAGCAAGTAGCTATCCAAATTGGCCAACTGATTCATGGTTTCTAGAGCTATACAGTAACCAGCCATGGATCAAATGTATCTAATGTGAAGACAGAAGGCTGCTCTAATTGATGATGATGGAGTTTGAATTCACTTGGTGAGAAATGGGTCAACGTCCAGTATCATAGCCTCAAATGTGGACAAGACAGGTTACTTGTCTTAAATCTGTTCATTGCCTGCCAACAACTTACCTTAATTATATCTCTCTTGATGATTACATTTATGGACTATACTTTCCTAGGGAATAAAAACTTAAACTGTCCAAGAAATCTCATTAGTTGATGATGTCATTAGATTATAGTGGTGTGTATACATGCAAGAAACTACAGATAGATGTATCACATCACACCCCCTCCCACACACACACACACACACACATATATATATATATATATATATATATATATATATATATATATATATATATATATATATATATATATATATATATATATATATAGTAAGGTATTGAGTTTAAACCCTATATGACAAATTTCCAAATACATCAGAATGTTGGAGAAATATCTTATTCAACTGATTTTATTAATGAAAGAAAGACAACCTATATTTAAAATATCTATTAGTTATATAGCAAGCACATATAAATAGTTGTCTATAGAAACAAACTCAATAAATAATTATTTTTTCTAATGTTGCTTCTTAACCTTTTTTCAAGCTAATTTGTTCACTATATTATAATATTATTCTTTAATATTTGATTCTATATTTGTTTTACTGATTTATGAATTTTAATTTTTAGTTTTGAAATCATTCAGATGAGTGTGTACCTATATTTACATATATAGGTGTAAAACACTTGCAGACACATTTTGATAATAGAAAAATATTTTATTAAAATTATTTTAGAATTTCTTTATAAAAAGTTACATTGTTTAAAAAAACAATTAAATATTATTTAGGATCATTTTGTTTTATTGTGTCTGGAAGAGTTGTAGTTTTACTTAACCATTTCAGACTAAGGTCAAGGGTTATTAAAAAGAAGTTGAAGGTCAAAAAAGTCTTGAGGAAAGGTGGGGAGTATTTTAAAATTTGGTAGAGACCAGATCAGTCAACAGTTAAATTATGAAGAAATCATATCATTTTGGATTTCTTGTCAATAATAAATTTAAAAAAATGTCAATTTTAAAAGATTTTGATCAGGTGGTTTAATTAATAGAAAAGTGTTTTGGTAACAAAATATGTGAGCTTGTGTGACAGATTAACTTATATAAAAGCTGATTATAAGTATGTTAATGGGGGGTAATGAACACTAGATTGCTTTAAAGAAATAGATTTTTTAAGTTTCTGCATCAACATGATGGGGGATATATATTTTGTTGATCTCATTGGCCATTTAGGACCAAATGCACATCAGAAGAGTTTGAATCCAGAATATTTAAAACATCTTATTATTGATTGCTAAATAATAAGAAGAAACTTATTATCTCACGTGTGCAGTTATAGAGTACATTGCTGAAATTTGTGAAACCATGCTATTTTATCAATGCCATTTTCTGAGTTTAAACTAAATAAGAATGCTAAAATATATAAAAAGCAGCAAATATCTACATCTATTAAAAGTAGTTTTACTTAGAAGATATGAAGAAACCATTCCATTGCCAAATGGTTTCTATGGAATCAAGTTATTTCACCATAATCAATCATAGTAAAAGTATCACAACCTCCAGCCAAAATAAGACTGTTCCAGTAAACCACTGTAATATTCTATGTGTGTTACATATTGCTGTGTGGCTGACATCAAATTTTAAATGTTCACCAAGCTGACTTTAAAATTAATGGACTCTTTGAAACCATTCCAGTGCCTCAAATGTAAAAGTAATAAAATGAATTTTAATTATTTTTTATCAGTGACTATTACAAATCCATTTATCTCTTTTTAAATCTTTGAATCTTAAAAAACAATTAGAAAAGATTTTCAATAATAATAAATATTACTCTATTAATATTATGTATCCTTAGATTATTATATCTAACCATTTATATGTATATTTTATTTTATAAAATGTGTTATTTTCAATTCATTCAAATATTATAAAATTATGCTGATTTATATTATATTGTAGGGCAAGAGGGTTTAATAGTTTTTATTCATAATGGGAATTGACACATATACACATACCAAATAATATAATTGTATTTATATGTATATTTGTTGAGCATGAGTGTTAACATCAATAGAAATTTGCATTAGGAAAGAAGGATTTTTAAAATAATTAATGACCTAGGTTTGTGGTCAGTCAGGTAATTTGAAGCTGATTTCTTTAAATGCTTTTATCTCAGTAATCTAACCTTTCTTTGCTCATTTGTCGTTTTTTAATACGATGTTTAAATTTATAAATATAAAATATATGTTATAAACAATAGGTGAATATGTGCATGCATAAAGTGTTTAGTTTTAAAATAAAAATGTGTTTTTAGGATATAAGAATATTATTTATCCACTTGCAAATTAATGTAAACACTTATGTCATATGATATGAACATCAGAGTTTTCTTTTCATTAAGGGAAATGGGGAAGATCTTTGGTATTATTAATATTATTATTTAAATGTAGACAATTGCTCATTATTAATTATATAATTTTTTTCTGCATTATTAATGATTAATCGGTAATAAATGTTAATTTGTTTTTATTAACAAGGCTATATATTTCTTAAGAGTTATTCATTGTGTTGTTAATTATGATCATTATCATCACTGATGAATATCAATTGTTAAGTCATAATTTAAATATGATAATATTTTATGTAAATAACTATATGTTTATAAAAGATGAAATTTTATGTTGTGAGTTAGTTCTAAAGCTGTGACTGGAGGTATCACATCATCATCATCATCATTGTTATATTATTATTACATAGATTAATTAAATGGGTTAATGGCAATATGAATAAAGGTTTTCAATGTATTTCTTATTTGTGAGGCATCATTAGAGATAATGACTATCATTGTACTTAAACTGAGCTGGTAACACCCGTGAGAATATTAAGTTTGGATTTATGATCTTATAATTTTATTTGCATTTATAAAGATGTTGTTTTCTTTTCATACAATTGCATGTGTTATAAATATTGTACTATTTGTGTTTGAACTAGGTACATATATAAATAAGTATATGATATAATTTTATCTAGGTTTAGAGAGCCTAGTGGCACTCAATTAAAACATTATACACATAAGTGAAACTGAATAAAAGAGAAATAATTTGATATCTTTTTTTTTCAGCTTGATGATATTTAATACTTAATTTATTAATATTTTTTAATTAGTTACAAATAGTTACAGCTGTGAAAATGAGATTAATGGTATTTTATATATGTGGAAAAAAGAAAGGGGATGATTTTTTGTTGAAAGAATCTATTATTAGAGATAAGTGTTATTTCACTATACTGATTTCACTATAATTTGATTTCAGTTTACAATAGCTATTATTTTTTATTAGTTATATATATATATATATATATATATATATATAAAATATATATATATATATATATATATATATATATATATATATATATATATATATATATATATATATATATTTTAGGATATTCCCTCTGGTAAAATAGCTAAATAGCTGATGTTTTGGTACAATAAACAAGTACCTTCCTCAAAGCATTATCTTTCTCAAATCATAGGAATGTGTGTGAGATTTTAAATCATTTTTATATTTTTGTTTCTCCTCATACTTAAATTCAATTGGTTTGAATTTTTACATTTAATTTTGTCTTCCAACACCTTTTTCCAAATGTTGTTAATCTTTTTTAATTCACACTTTTCATTTATGCTTTTGTCGCATTTAGAAATCTCTATACCTTCTCTTAGCAATCTCTGGTCATATTGTTCAATTTTTGCTAGAATATTTGTTTTATCAAAATTAATATCACGATTAGTTAATTTAATATGAAAATAAATAGCTGATGAATTGTGTTTGTATAAATTTTACATATATTCAAAATGGAATTATTAATTATATATTGTAAATATCGATAAGTCTATCTATATTTTAAAAATTATCATTTGTTATTAAAAAAAAATCTCTTTGAGTTGATGTTTATATATGAAGTATTATTATTGTTTATGGTTATTAGGTATAGTTATTGTTTGAAGTTATTATTTTTATTTATATGTTAATAGTACATCGTTATGAATATTTAATTATTATAAATAATTAAAGACATATAAATTGTTGATTATATAAAAAAAATTATTTTATTTGCAGTGATTATTAAAAAAATGCAATATTATTATTTATGTATATTTTTGAAGCTATCAAATAAATGTTCAATTTAATATTTTTTATATATATGCTTGATATATATATTTTTTTAATGTTAATTGTTTAAAATAAAACATGTGTAACAATGGTTTTCAAAACAGCATTTGCTAGCACGTGGAGCAAGAACAAAAAAAAAAGCCATTATTATTATTATTAAGATAGTAATAAAACCAACTGAAGGATAAAATTTTGTTGTACTTTGTGTCTTTGAAATTACCATTCTTCAGAATATTGGAATAAAATAGATTTCTATGGTAAATACATAAATCATGACAGGCTAATAGAGATATATTGCAGCCAAGAGGCTGCACCGTTTTCTTTCATTTATTCCAAGGCAGTTTAAAATGAAAAAACTAAGAAAATTTCAATACATATATTTCATCGCGTCTGAAGCCGAAATTTGACATAGCTATCTGGAATCTATAATGGTCAATCTAATAATAATCTGGAGGTAACTAGAATTAATATATTGGATTTAACATTTCAATTTATTTATTTATTTTTCAAGGAAAGAAATTTTAGAAGGATAAAAATATACATATATCCAAGAATTGACAATTTTCTTTAACGTAATAGTTTCCTCATCTTCACTAGAATGCATTCTAATATTAAACGGATAAAGAAATAAAACAATGGAATAAGTTGACTTTTGAAAAAAAACTAACCAAGTGAACTTTGAAAGGTAGTAAATAATTTTATATGTATAAATGATATATAAATCTATTTTTGAGATCGATATTTTTGTTTACTTTTATTTTTCATTATAAAAATATAACGTTTTATAAATATTCAATTCAAGCGTCTTGTTTTCTAACAGCAATAAACGTTTAACAGGTGTCAAAATTAACACTTAAGTAATTTAAAATCTTAAAGTATGGCTTATAAGTTTGGGTTGCATATGAGTTGTTATGTATATTTTAATAAGTAAATTTATATTCGCAAATGTTTATTATAAAAATTGTTTTATTATTAATTTATTTCCATTTTTTTTTAACTTTACATAATGATTCTTATGCATACCAAAACAATAATTTATATATATTTGCTTTATATAATTTTTTTTTTATTATTTTAAATATCTGAAAAATATAAATATGGATTTGTATTTATATTAATACCTACTTGTTAAGCACAGATATGTCTTTATTTATTTAATATATATACTTATTGCAAGTATATATGTATATTTATTATTTGGGTTTGTATTTAAAACATTGATATTACCTAAAATTAAACCATAATATAAAAATAAAGGATGTACTATTTGTTTTATAAGTAATGCCTTTGTAATTTATTTGAAAGAGTATTAATATTTTATTCTTATTTTTCTTTTAATGCTAGAGTCATTATGAAATTAATTGAATTCACAATTTAATAAATGATAACTTCATATTTCACTTATTGTTTAGTCTTTAGGCCACTTACACATATTATTATTCATTGATATGTTTAGATATACATAAATTTACATAATAGATGTGTATATTGGATTTAATAGAATTCCCTTTGTTTCTGATATATATTTGATTAGTAAGTCATATCAACCTTGAAAATAAATTATAATGATAGATCTCATTGCTCTGTATGATTTTAGATTTATTTCATATATAGCTAGTTGAAAGGGCATATAAACAATTTATTTAAATATAACTGGGATAATTTTGTTTTTCTTCATTTAAATCATACAATCTATTATATTAGGCTTTCTCAACAATTATATTCATTTAGATTATATATATTCCATTACATTTATCATCCAATGTTTGAAGCATTATTTTCTTTTCATATATTGATGTTCCATTACATTTGAGATATAATATGTCTATATGATATATTGTCCATTACATTTGGCACCATAAACTGTTGGTCCCAGTTAACTGATGATTGTATAATAGAGTAAAAGTATGTTCCATTACATTTGAACGCCACAATGTGGTCAGCATAATATGTTTGTTTAATTATTCATTACATTTGGTGTATCAAAGTTAGGGGCTTGGTTAACTAATGATTATTGTTGCAAAAGTTCATATGTTTATTTTCATTTGAGATCATATATAAAGATACATTCCATTATATTTGGCTTTCCCAATGTTTGGGGCCTTCTTTTTTCAATTTAAATGGAATGCAGCAAGTACGTTCCATTACAATATATTAATGTCATTTATTGTTTTGACAAAATTGAATTTGTAATATTAATAATATGTGTATTTGTATTATTAGCAATATATGTTAAAAAGTTTAATCATGTGTTATTATAGGACAATGCAAATATGTTCAGAATTACATGCACACACGTGTATCTGTGAGTGCATATACCATTGTGTGTCAAATAGGATATATATGTAAAATGTAATCATTTTTTTGTAATTTTATTAAAAGTTAATTCAAATATATTTATGCAATAGTAAAAATATATGTGTGTGTTGTATGTAAATCTACTAGGACAAATGTAAATTACAATGTAATAAATATAATATTGATTTTATGTTAATCAACACACATATGTAAAATTTAATCTTTTTTATTATTAAATATCATTTCAAACATGTTTATTTTATATCAAACCATATGCATCTGTGCAGAATGGGTTTTAGATAAACCTAGTGGAACATATAAGTAAACCATAATGATAACTTGAGTTTGTATAGTAACCAATGTAAATCACAATGTGACATTTTTTTTAATTTTATATTAATCAAAATCTGAAGATTTCTATGTATGTAACCTTATTCTAGAGATGTTAATTTCTATTTTTTATTGTTATTACCAAACTTGTATTCAATTTAAAAATTATTCCATTGACTAAATTCTAAATATTTTTGGATATTAGTAAGGTATCAACTTCTTGATCACAATACAGTATTAGAACTGGTGTTCTCTGAGTTAGATTGATGCACAGTGATGTGTTATATGAAAGGGGATATATATTATTGCTTAAGTAGCATCCAGTATGATTGATATATTGTACCGGTATAAATCCACCACGCTTACTCATACACAGTACCCGAGTTCAAACCCAGTCCACGTTTAAGAATAATTTCCAAAACGCCAACTGAATTCAAACCCAAACCCCGGTATGACTAACCGATGATGACTTTATAACAGCACGGGGTTATCCCTTTTCTAGCTCAGCTTAGAACATGGACTAAATTCTTACAGTTAATGATATATAGGTTTATTAGACTATAGATATTGGAACGGTCATTTATGTAACGTATATATTTAAGTTGCCAATACAGACAGTAAGTGGCTAAATAGACTTAGAGAGTAATAAGGTGGAGGACACAAAGATTAAAATTAAATAAAGTGTTTAATAAGCAAAATATAAAGCATATAAATATAGTGTTAAATAAGACAAATAGAAAGCACATGAATATAGTGTTATATAATAGAAATATACAGCATATAAATATAGTGTTATACAGTACGGTAAGACTTCATAAATCCTCTTGTATTTGGCTACTAGTCTTTAGTAAACGTTTTATTTAGTAAACAAACTTATGCCAATAGCTGGGTAGTTAAATGATTGACGGGTGGTTAAGAGAATCAGAGTATTTGAGCACTGGAAAAATATTTATCTAAAGATTTTTATTAACTTATTTTATTAGAATAGGCTCGAGCCGGAACGTAGACGAACAGTGGAGATGGTTTTATATAAATATGACATAAGAGATAGATGTACTGGTGGTTTTATATAAATACGACATGGAAGATAGATGAACTGGTGGTTTTATATAAATACGACGTGGAAGATAGATGAACTGGTGGTTTTATATAAATACGACGTGGAAGATAGATGAACTGGTGGTTTTATATAAATACGACGTGGAAGATAGATGAACTGGTGGTTGCCTATATTCAAGAGCCCTACAGTAATCACTTGCGGTGCAATAACGGAATACCGGGCGGCTTGTACTTTGACAAGGCTTAATGCCCCCAAGTAGCTCCGGGACACGACAACCAGCCGGGATCATTTCGAACCCCGGTGATCCAAGAGATTACCGGGAAAGAAAACTGCTTTCCTTCCCCAATGGTAGAATGGCGAGACGCTAACTTCAGCGAAGGGAAGGCATTGCCACAGACGTGAAGGACGAATACTTGAAGCGGATTTTTTAAAAGAAATTATATAAAACCTGGAAACTATTTGTCTGTTTCTACGCCACAGGCTGAGATCCTTACCCCAATAAAACGTAGCGGACTTAAACTGACGGTGAAAACAATAACTAGTTAAATTTACTCTGAAACTCTAACCCCTCGGGTTGACAGGCGGTATCGACAGTATCAAATTACACAAGGAGTTATTTCTCAGATCAGACATGACATTACGATAACACTTTGAAACTATTATATATATATTTAATATTGAAACTTAGATTGTAATTTTATACCAACTTAACATAGAATAATAAAGTGATTTAACATTTACTAACTCGGAATGTGAAAGAATATTTAATTCAGAACATGAAATTACTTTTAAATTAAATTGATCATTATTACACACTAGTTTACACAGAGTTGGAAATATTACTATTGGCAATGTTTGTTTATGAAATAAGCAACATAAGAAAATATAAATGCATTCAGTTGAAATATTATTACTATTAATTACAATTTTATAAATGATTTCTAAAGACTAGAGCAGAGGGTTAAAAAAAAGAAAAGAAAATTTACTGACAGATTAAACAATAGCATTATAAATGATATAAAAACTTACATATGATTCACTTGATTGATAACATTAAGCACGTAAGAAAGTTAAAGTTCGTGTAACAAAGTTACTCTTCTTTCTTCATCCAGCTTGACTTGTGACGAACGTAGGCGCGCATTTTTGAAAGTTATTTGTAAGGCATAGTTAACTTAGAGGTTGGAAGTTGGAAATTGTGAGTTACGTGAAACATGATCAAACAGCGGCACGAGGATCCATATTGGCGGGCAGAGATCAGCTCCTGGCACTTAGCCCATCAACATTGCGATTCACTGGTAAACTTCTTAATAATAATGTTTGAATTATACTCAACTGCTGTGTTGTCTCGAGACTACTTCTCTCACACACGACCAAAGTTAGAATGTAAGTTTTTCTCTAAAATAGCCACTGCTGACCTTTCCGACTTGTTTTTGTTTTAGGCTCCGCCTACTTTCTCTAGCCTCTAGCGATGCAGCTTGACCAACAATCAATTATCTGTTTTTAGCAATCTTTTAATTTAATATGCCATTTTTAAATCGATACATTAATTACATATAAAAATTCCTTACTAATTTTGAATACAACTTAATTGCTCTGAACATTTGTGCAATTAGATTTTAATTAAAAACACTGATCAAAGGAATGTGACTTTTGATCAGTATTTTTAAACGACTTTATACAATTTTAAAACTAAAATTTAAAACAAATACGCCCGCACTGAAACTTTAAATTAAATGATATAAATTCACAAACCACGCACACACGAATATTATTTCATGGTTTGTGACATTTATATACGGAAACTTTACATATTTATTTATAAACTATAGAATATATAACTAATTTATATTATAACTTAAAATAGACAAAATCTCACTGCGGGCGAACAGTAGTTTGAATTACCGTACATAAAAACACCTGAAACGAAGATCGGTTCTCCGATCTGTCTGTTTCATTTCTTGTCACTTTATAAAAAAAAACAACAAAAAAAAATGATTATACATAATTTCTGATTAACAGTTTTTCTTTCTCTTTTTTCACATAATTGATTGACCTTGGAGAACAGTCTGGGTGAGGGTTTGAACTTAACATTTATAAAGGTGGGTATATTACCGTAATTCCTTTTCTCATCATCATGTGCATGTCATAGTGGTCATTTTCCGGGTTATCATTTATTGTTTTTCTACCGTCTCCCTGGGTCGGGAGGTATATAAGGGTTATAGGTATGTCTTTTTAGATCTCTTAGTAAAATAGCAAAAGCGGTCACAATATTGTGCTTTGGTATATTATTATATTGTTCATTATTAAAAGTATCTTGCTTTAAAAGAATTTCTCTAACTTTCTGTGCTCTAATAGCATCCATTATAACATATTCACTTTGGGAGTTGAGAAGTTTTTCCCCATTTTTTATGAAACTATTTTTTTCAACATATGTCCATGCTTTAAAACAAAGTTTATTATTTCTGTTTAATGAGTTCAGCTCCTCATCAATTTTGTTCTGATCATATTTCATAAACAAATAATTATCGGTTTTATTAAAATGGGCAGCATTGTACACAACTAAAGATCTGTCCACTTTCTTCATTTTCATATCAGGAGGCCATTCAGCATCATTTCTAAACTTTAACTTTGATGTCTTCATTAATGCACTTTTCCACAGAACATCTTTATAATTATTATGGAAATATAACTTCTCATTAATTATGGTTTCAGAAGATTCATCCATAACAGTATGTATTGTTCTATTGATATTTTTCATCATCGATACAGCCACTCCATTAGATGGTGGTAAACTGATATAATCACTTTGAGATGGGCTGGCTTGCAGTAAATTTGAAACCACCATTTCCTCAGTACTTTCTTCATTCTTAGCTAAATCTGCTAGAGTAAAACTTTGACTCTGAGTAATCTCTGTCACATCTAATTCTTTACATTTTTGTTTAGTAGAGTTGGCATTTGTATTCACTAATCTAATCTCATGAGGTTCCAACCTTATTTTAGTTGGTTGAGGTTCTATGTCCTCTGCTCCACTCCTCGCACTATTGCTTTCCTTGCTGTCCCCAACTTCTTTTGGGGTGGCCTGGTCATCTTCATTTTCTATTTTTGGGTCTTCAGAGGGATTTATTTCCCGCTGACGCCCTGCATTTTCTAGACTTGAGTCGGCTCGGATGCCCCGTGCCTCGTCGATTGTTACCAGCCTCTCCAACATCATCATTATAACCTTCCTGTCCTCTCTCATCTCTCTGAGGATCGCGTTAAACTTCGCATCGCGATCGTGCTCCCTCTGTTTGTTTCCTTCTAATTCTGCCATTTCTGCTTCGTTTTCCCTTAGAAATGTTTTTAGCATAAGACTTTGATTCGTACAATGCTTTGATTTGTATATATCATAAAAGGTTACTGATCCCTGCTCCTTGTGCCAAATCCTCCTCCGCTGCTGATACTGTTTGTGTGGCTTACTTCCTTTCTCTCTTTCTTCCTTCGCCTACGTTCAGTCTGGTTTTTGTTATCTACGCTTTTTTTCTTTATTTAGGAATATAATATGACATGTCTAAAATCATTACTAAAAATATACAGGGAAAAACTTTATTTCACCCAGTTCACACTTATGGAATAACTCATTTATTTTAATTAATTACACGCACGAATTGCTTCCGCTCTCTTTTCAAAAAAAATCTTCACTCTGTTTCTTAACAATATTTGGGAGTACTATATACTGATTCTTTATGTGAGGGAGAAAAAAATTTATATTACTTGTTTTACTACTATAGTTTTCACTTGCGCATTTTAATACGCCAAATACGTATCGATATTATGACAAACGACAAAAAAAATTGAATATTTTTATCATTTAACTGTTTACTTTCGTTCGCTCTGCAGGGTGTGGGAGATTTCTTCATCGAGCACCACGGAGGGCGACCAAAAATATAATAACTGTACCGGTATAAATCCACCACGCTTACTCATACACAGTACCCGAGTTCAAACCCAGTCCACGTTTAAGAATAATTTCCAAAACGCCAACTGAATTCAAACCCAAACCCCGGTATGACTAACCGATGATGACTTTATAACAGCACGGGGTTATCCCTTTTCTAGCTCAGCTTAGAACATGGACTAAATTCTTACAGTTAATGATATATAGGTTTATTAGACTATAGATATTGGAACGGTCATTTATGTAACGTATATATTTAAGTTGCCAATACAGACAGTAAGTGGCTAAATAGACTTAGAGAGTAATAAGGTGGAGGACACAAAGATTAAAATTAAATAAAGTGTTTAATAAGCAAAATATAAAGCATATAAATATAGTGTTAAATAAGACAAATAGAAAGCACATGAATATAGTGTTATATAATAGAAATATACAGCATATAAATATAGTGTTATACAGTACGGTAAGACTTCATAAATCCTCTTGTATTTGGCTACTAGTCTTTAGTAAACATTTTATTTAGTAAACAAACTTATGCCAATAGCTGGGTAGTTAAATGATTGACGGGTGGTTAAGAGAATCAGAGTATTTGAGCACTGGAAAAATATTTATCTAAAGATTTTTATTAACTTATTTTATTAGAATAGGCTCGAGCCGGAACGTAGACGAACAGTGGAGATGGTTTTATATAAATACGACATAAGAGATAGATGTACTGGTGGTTTTATATAAATACGACATGGAAGATAGATGAACTGGTGGTTTTATATAAATACGACGTGGAAGATAGATGAACTGGTGGTTTTATATAAATACGACGTGGAAGATAGATGAACTGGTGGTTTTATATAAATACGACGTGGAAGATAGATGAACTGGTGGTTGCCTATATTCAAGAGCCCTACAGTAATCACTTGCGGTGCAATCACGGAATACCGGGCGGCTTGTACTTTGACAAGGCTTAATGCCCCCAAGTAGCTCCGGGACACGACAACCAGCCGGGATCATTTCGAACCCCGGTGATCCAAGAGATTACCGGGAAAGAAAACTGCTTTCCTTCCCCAATGGTAGAATGGCGAGACGCTAACTTCAGCGAAGGGAAGGCATTGCCACAGACGTGAAGGACGAATACTTGAAGCGGATTTTTTAAAAGAAATTATATAAAACCTAGAAACTATTTGTCTGTTTCTACGCCACAGGCTGAGATCCTTACCCCAATAAAACGTAGCGGACTTAAACTGACGGTGAAAACAATAACTAGTTAAATTTACTCTGAAACTCTAACCCCTCGGGTTGACAGGCGGTATCGACAGTATCAAATTACACAAGGAGTTATTTCTCAGATCAGACATGACATTACGATAACACTTTGAAACTATTATATATATATTTAATATTGAAACTTAGATTGTAATTTTATACCAACTTAACATAAAATAATAAAGTGATTTAACATTTACTAACTCGGAATGTGAAAGAATATTTAATTCAGAACATGAAATTACTTTTAAATTAAATTGATCATTATTACACACTAGTTTACACAGAGTTGGAAATATTACTATTGGCAATGTTTGTTTATGAAGTAAGCAACATAAGAAAATATAAATGCATTCAGTTGAAATATTATTACTATCAATTACAATTTTATAAATGATTTCTAAAGACTAGAGCAGAGGGTTAAAAAAAAAGAAAAGAAAATTTACTGACAGATTAAACAATAGCATTATAAATGATATAAAAACTTACATATGATTCACTTGATTGATAACATTAAGCACGTAAGAAAGTTAAAGTTCGTGTAACAAAGTTACTCTTCTTTCTTCATCCAGCTTGACTTGTGACGAACGTAGGCGCGCATTTTTGAAAGTTATTTGTAAGGCATAGCTAACTTAGAGGTTGGAAGTTGGAAATTGTGAGTTACATGAAACATGATCAAACAGCGGCACGAGGATCCATATTGGCGGGCAGAGATCAGCTCCTGGCACTTAGCCCATCAACATCGCGATTCACTGGTAAACTTCTTAATAATAATGTTTGAATTATACTCAACTGCTGTGTTGTCTCGAGACTACTTCTCTCACACACGACAAAAGTTAGAATGTAAGTTTTTTCTAGAATTTGCCACTGCTGACCTTTCCGACTTGTTTTTGTTTTAGGCTCCGCCTACTTTCTCTAGCCTCTAGCGATGCAGCTTGACCAACAATCAATTATCTGTTTTTAGCAATCTTTTAATTTAATATGCCATTTTTAAATCGATACATTAATTACATATAAAAATTCCTTACTAATTTTGAATACAACTTAATTGCTCTGAACATTTGTGTAATTAGATTTTAATTAAAAACACTGATCAAAGGAATGTGACTTTTGATCAGTATTTTTAAACGACTTTATACAATTTTAAAACTAAAATTTAAAACAAATACGCCCGCACTGAAACTTTAAATTAAATGATATAAATTCACAAACCACGCACACACGAATATTATTTCATGGTTTGTGACATTTATATACGGAAACTTTACATATTTATTTATAAACTATAGAATATATAACTAATTTATATTATAACTTAAAATAGACAAAATCTCACTGCGGGCGAACAGTAGTTTGAATTACCGTACATAAAAACACCTGAAACGAAGATCGGTTCTCCGATCTGTCTGTTTCAATATCCTGGTTGATGCATAAGATTATATTCTTTAAATCCCTGCACTACATTTTAATTAAAGTTGATAAAAATTTAAGTTTATAGTTGGTCAGTACATTAATGGTACTACAGGGCCAGAGAACTGATGATGATCAGTATGTTTTAATATTCCAACACTATTATTTTGATTATTATGCATTCTGATGGATGATCATTTAAGTTTTTGCATCCAAATGATGTTTAAATACTTGCCCCAAGCTGGAAAAGGCTAAATATTTGGCCTGGTCTATAGTAGACCCATTTCAATTCCAGTCACCAGATTGACTGTTTATTGTGTTGGTGTATTTTGATTGATCATTCATGATGATGGATAGTTGTTTTTTATATCACTTAATGCTGGTTGATGTGTGATTAATTATACTTGTAGTTGCTCTAAGGAAGTACCTGTACTGATCACTTTCAGACAGTTTCATGATATCATTTTGTCTTATAATTATTAAACATTATTTTAATAATTAATTTGATATGTTATTTTAAATTGACTTAGTGAGATGATAATTTGCCATCGCATGAGATTCATTCCATCCCCCCCCCATTCTCCATCCCATCATATATGTATAACTGAATAGGAAGTAACTCAATGTTCCAATAAGTTATATCATGTTTGTAATCCTTTTACAATAATAGATCAGACCAAAAGTCAGACCAACTTGCAGATCATAGACACATTCAAAACACATACTTTGTCATGCTGTTTATATTGCACATGTGCCAATTGAACTTCACATACACATTATTTCTAGAAAAGCTCCAAACATTTTTTATATTAATTACAATTCTTTCATAGATTACTGAAACATATGATCACAGACATGTGAAAAAGATAAATACATTTCAAGATGTGCATTTCATGCTGAACTAGTACTCATCAGTTAGCCAAGAACACAATCTTTCGCATATATCCTTATTATATGTTTTATGTTTATCTAGATAAAAATACTATAGTTCCATTGATGGGTTTATGCAAAAAACGAAATTTATCAACACTGTAAACATGGGTATAGAGATCAGGTGTTTATAACTCTATGTCATTGCAAATACATTATCCATTAAATAAGACTTTCAAAAAACTTAATTAAGCAAACAATAATATTCAGGTTGATAAATAATTGTTATTAATATATTTCTATTATAGTGGGTTATATTAATGTTTAAAAAATTTGAAACATGTCAATTAAAGTTAATAATTTTCTGTGTAGTTATATATTGAACATATGATAAATATATTTTATATATAGAGTAAGTTAAAAACAAACTCTTATGAAGCTTCAAAAATACCCTCAACCTCAGACCGCGGTTTCTGCCTCTAGCGTCATCAGTGAGGTGCTAGGGAATAAAAATACTAGAACTAGTCCAGCATTTTATCAATGCCTAACTATTGAGAAGAAAATCTGAAACTTTCAGACATTTAAATGTCCAAAAATTATGACGCTAGAGGCAGAAACCGCGGTCTGAGGTTGAGGGTATTTTTGAAGCTTCATAAGAGTTTGTTTTTAACTTACTCTATATATAAAATTTGTAAATAGGAGCTTTATTAAAATTAGGTCATCTGACTTGATTTTTTTATCAATTTAATGATAAATATATGTATGAGATTGTGATCTGGACCAACTGATGAGTGCATGAGTACTGATTTAGGACAAAATACACAATTTGGAGTTCATTTATCCTTTTCACATGTTTTGATCATATATTTTTGTAATCAATGACAGTATTGTGATTAACATAAAATAAAACCATGAATTAAGTTTGGACTGTCTCTAGAAATGTGTATATAAACTTGATTTGTAACATAATCTATATGAACTGCTTGAGCCAGTGTATATTTCTGATGTGACTATGGTCAGTGGTGTTGGTTTCACTTCTGGACTGATGGATGGTTATGATAGGATTGTAAATATGATATTTCATAGGAAGCTTCAGTTACTCCCTATTCAATTTTATATAATCTGTGTTATTTACTTGTTGATATATATATATATATATATATATATATATATATATATATATATATATATATATATATATATATATATATATATATATATATATATATTAACTCTAATATGTACACAGATAGATGAATTTTTAGTATTATATATATATGAAATTATTTTAAGTCAAAATTATATGATATTAATTTAAGTTTATTTACAAAATATTTTTGGTAAGCATTTTTTTAAAAAATATGAAAATTTCTAATCAAAAGCTAATATGTCAAGCACTTTCTATTTAAAAGAATATTTCATATTTTTAATCACTTATATACACATATATTAGTATGTACACATAATAACTATGATATATATATATGTATATATATATATATATTCATATAAATGAATATAATACATCGAATTATATTATTACATATATATATATATAAGAGGTATACATTTTAAGTTATAATAGAAATATGTACTGATATATATATATATATATATATCAAGTCAATTTAAAATGTATTATACTTATACATTTTTATTTACTACGCCAATGCTAAAAACTTATTTATATATATATTAAATGCTTTTATTTAATGTGCACTAAGAAAAAAAAATTGTTTACTCAACCACAATTAGAAATTTTAGATTTAACATGAAATAAAGGCATAAGGGGACCAGAAATTATTTAAGTTAAACACTATTTTTTATAACAATGGATCAACTTATTTAATTTATGGAACTTATCCATGCTTTTATTTCAAGTTAAATCTAAAAATCACAGTTATGATTGAAGATGCTTTTTTTACTTTTCTGTGCTTGGTAAATAAAAGCATTCAATTTTTAAAAAAATATCTCTATTATTTGTAATTTCTAAAAACATTTTTATTGCTTCACAGTTATTTTCACTTTTAAATGCTTTTATATTAATTTTCCCTGACAGTGTACAAAGATATTTTCACTTCTAAATGCTTTTATATTAACTTGCCTTGTTTGTGTACATTTTTGTCTGTGTATCCATATTTTTTAATTTTTAATAATGAAAAAAAATCCTATTCCTGTTTACAACTCAAACTCACATACATATACTTCCCAAGAAAACTGTGCTAATGGAGATATAACATTTGTAGAATATTTTTTTTAATATTGATGTAACTCATACTTAATTAATTAAATTGATCAAAAATAATATATATATATATATATATATGGAAATATTACACTTGTAGGTAAAATTTTGTTATATTGATTTAATTCATACTTAATTAATTCAATTAATTAAAAATAAAAAAAATCTATATATCTGATGGAAATATTACATTTGTAGGTAAAATTGTGCTATATTGACTTAATTCCTACTTAAATAAATTATTTAAAAACTGATAAATACAATTAAACATGTCTATGATCAGGTGGGCCAGCAATATGAGATGGCGTGGAGAGTTGAAGATTGTGTGAAAGTCTAAGTTTGAATCTTTTATATATTACAGTATATATGTGCAGGTGTGTGTTCAGTGTATTAAATTACATATTAAAACATATTGTATTAAAAGATCTGCCCAAACCTTGCATATGTATGAAAATGGATTTTTCTGCAGAGCATGAGGTGTCAGAATGACTAAACATCAACATGGGTAGGATGACAATGTTGTCACTAATGTGGGCTTTGAACATTCCATCATCAGATTTTTAATGAAATGAATGGCTGAAGAGTTGTTTTTGGAGTAGGTTGAGTCTGTCATTAAATTATGAAGATTGGCTATCTTAATATAAAACTGAGCACCGATTGTATCTATAAATATATATGGAGATAGTAGTCTGGACCAAATAATGATTGCTGATTTAGTATGAAATACATATATTGGTGATTATTTATCTTTTCAACATGTGTATGATCAGGTGGGAAAGCAATATGAAATGACATGGAGAGTTGAGAATCATGTGACTGTTTAAGTTCAATTCCTTTATAGTTTAATTGTTTAGATAAAGGTTATTTCTTTAGATATTTAAAAGGTTGTACCAATATAAATGAAATAATATTAAATGCTATGAGATTTTTCAAATATACAATTAATAAAATAAATTACTCTACTTTTTTATAAATATGTGTGATGCTGAACGTATATAGAATATATAGAAAGTAATAAAATATGCATAACTCTATTAATAATAACTGCTTTTCTGTCATATTTTTTTTTAATTTACAGAAGACAAAAAAGTTTAAAAAATATTACATGATGTACGAAATATTTAAATTTAATTATTGATAATTATTTGTTGATCACTTTTTAAATAATTGCTAAATTAGCATTGAAATGAGAAAGTAACATTAGTTATAAGTTTGTTGAAATAACTCTAGTAAATCTGTGTTAAAACTGTTTTCTTATTATAAACATTCAGAATTTTTATCGTAGAAAAAAAAAAACATTCAGAATTATTTTGTCCATGTATAATGCTACATAATGTCAGGCTTCATTCTTAATTATATATATATATATTGTGCCATATATATAATTTTCTAACACTAGGTATATATATATATATATATATATATATATATATATTGTACCCTCACTTCTCGATATATGATATAATTTAAAATATGACTAGCTCAATTAAATCATTATGCTCAGCTAAAATATGTACAACTATCTTTAATATATTTTTATAATATTATCACTTATTAGATTTATTACAAACTTATCAAAAATTAATATAGTTCAATATTATGTACTAATTAAATAAATATTTACTAAAATCATGAGACTGTGAAGTGAAGTTACAATTGGTAATTAGATTTACATTGAATCAATGTCTTTCCAAAACACTGTCTCAATGGCATAAGAATACTATTACTTCTTTATTATCTCATTACTAACTCTACAGCACTCTTATGACTTTTATAAATGAACTATCTTTAATAATAATAGATAAATAAATCTCAAACTTTTGTTAAGGAATTATAATTAAATGATCTCAGGTTCTTCTAATTATCTTAAAGTAATAATAATTCGTGTAGATAGGAATGATAAGGGATTTAATATCAAACCTAAATACACTTAACTTATTCTAATAACAATAACTGACAATAATAATCTTTAGTGTATAGCTTAATCTTATCTATTTGATTATACTTTTAATCATTAAGAAAATAAGTAAATCATATACATGTCCTTCATTTCCATATAGTATCTTAATTTTAAAATAGACCAAAATCTTATAATTTAACAATTTGTGGCAATAAATAATCTTATATTCTTATATTGTGCATTATAATTACTTTATGACCATTGTAATATTATATGTTAATGTCAATCAATTTCTATAAACTATATTAAGAAAATATTGTATTTCTTTCTCAAATAATAAAATAATAAATTCATATTGTGCAAATATTATGTACATTCAAATTATCTGTTGTCAAATGCTGTGGTGTAAAATAATGAATTCAACACATCTTTTAAACAACTTAACAAATTTATTTACATTAACTTTAACAAGTAACTTATTTACACTATTTACATTTACAAATGAAACTAAAGAAAATAAACAAAAATAAGGAAAATAATAATACAAGATTTTTTTACACTGTTACTATTTCCATAATCATAAATAGATAATTTATACATTTTTTTAAATGTTCTATCAATACCATTTAATTAAGTTTATGACTTTAAATTTTAATAAACATCATTTGTCCTCAGTTAATACAAGAAAAGGTTTTATGTAAGATATCATTCATGTAGCATGTATGTAAATAAACAAACTTTAATAATTAAAAATGCTATTTCACTTAAGTCTTACTGTTATTTATATTATAATGTATTAGGATGTATTACATTTACCATCAGTATTACTCAAATATTAATTACTGTATAAACTGATGTAACTTTGTAATATAATAACAATTATTACATTATAACCATTTATTTCATTCCGATATAATGTTATATTACATGTCTTATCAAAATATGCCATACGTATATGTACTTTTAAAAATAATATTTTAAATTATTCAATAATTTCAACTTTTATAAAGTATTATATCAAATAAAATTCTATGATTCTTTTCATATAAATTATTACTCTTTTTTACTTGTTATTCTTACTCCTTCCTAATAAACTTCTATCTATGAAAGTCATTTTAACCTTATTTAATTTCAGAAAACAAATGACCAATTTCAAAACAAAAATAATAACGATCCAAACTCTCTTATACCTCATCCTCTATATACAATAAGCCTTCAATCAAGATATAAATTTCTATGTAAAATTAACTTACTTATCTAATAAAAAAAATAAAAAATAAAATATAGATTTTTATATATCTCTTACTAACTTGAAAAGAAAAAAATAAATAACTTACACTAATCATAAATCTAATTCCTAATATTGTAACAGAAACATTAAAATTTATTCACGAAAGAATCATATAATTATTTCTAGGTTTTCATATTATGTTGTACTAAATTTACATCATCAATTCAAAATATGCATATTAAAATAAAACTGCTATTATTAATCTTATGCATGTATATTATTTAAATATTAATACATTCATTCAATAATCATATAACATTTAGTTGATCTAAAGAAAACATAGTAAATACATCAAATTATTATTATTATTACACAATTTTTACCATAAATGATACTTCAATGTACAGTCCGTCACACGATGTCCTCCAAGATTTCAGTTTTACAAAATAATTTCACATTTACACTCAACAATTATTCTTTAAAATATTATGTGTTGTATAATTATAAAATAAACTTTATGCAATAAAAATTATATTAATATTTAGTTATTACTTTAAAAAAATGTAAATGTACCTTTCCTATCTTTCAATAAATTAATAATTAATTAAATATTTATGTTAGTTAATAAATAAAACATATTACATAACATCCAACGGTGTCTTCTTTCACTATATTGTTCTTTTTCCTAGGCACAAATTTTCACCAAACATTACTTCCTTTTCCGGTACATCACGTGTTTTTAAAAGTTTTATGAAAAAAAATGAAAACGTTCTTTTTTTAAAAAAAAATAAAGAAAAGTCAGTTCCACCATAAAACAAAATAAAATTAAAATAGTTTATAGGATCCAGGTTCATTTCTTTTAAAGAAAAAAAATATTATTTAAAAGTTATTATTTTTAAAATTAATCTATAGTTTATAAAGTTCTTATTTAATTATTTTTTAATTGATTTGGATATCCACGTATATTTGATTTTGCGCATTCCTTAACGAATATTTAGGTAAGATTAATTTTAGATTCTTCTGTACGACCCGCATTCAGACTTTTACTAATATAATACTTTTATTTATAGGTACGTCTTTACCCATTAAATTTCCAATTTATTTGCCTTTTAAAAACTGTTAAAATTTAGTCTTTTAAACCACAAAGACTTAACAAGGCAGATATTTAGACAATTATTGTTACTTAACATATCTTTATCAAGATATACTTAAATTTATAATCTACAAAATACTTTCTTCATAAAGAAGTATTTCTCATTCTTTTAAATATCTGTTTTTATACAAATTAATTACGATCAGCTTTTAAATTTATACAAAGTCCAACGTATTACTTTTATGCATCTCATAACTCTCCTAGTTAATCCAGCGTTTGTTAAATTTTCAGTATAAAGTCTCCAATACATTTTATCCTCATACAATGTTTCCATGACTATTTGATAGTAAATTGAGCTTTGATCAAGACGATAGGAAATTATAATTAAATTAACACTGCATATTTATCGATAAACTTTTATAAATTATTTTTAAAAAATTACTCCCTTATAATTTTAAAACGATTTTAAGAGCATCTACAATTACTTAGCTATTTCTAATAGCACACTATACTTTAAGAATTTCAATCACAAGTCCCCTCCAAACAATTGAACCTTGGTTTTATACCGGAAGAAAACTCCCACTTGATTGGTGAGTTAAACAATCAACTTGCTAGCTTATTTACATATTTTATCAACAAGATAGAATTAAAAATAAATAATGACTTATTTAATATTTATTATTTATCACATTATTAAATTCTTAAATTAATCTTTATTGTTTATTTAAATCCATTAAACATTTTTTTTTTAAAATATACTTTCTTACTTTACTTTTAACTTTTATAAGATTATTTTTATAAACAAATTAAGTCTATTTTTATTCGTTATGTTTTTAAGCAGTATTTTAAAAATCAGATTTAATATTTCACATTAATTATTTTTACTTTTATCTCATAATAGCCAATATAATATTTCTAAATTTTATAACAGAATTTTAAAATAGTTTTGCAACTTTATTAAAAAACTCCCAAGCATGTGTGTATGCGTCTAATTAACATCTGTTTTACAACAGAGCTACAGACACTTGAAATAATCTAAAAATAAACTAACAATTCATTTTTTTAAAAATAAATATTTTTAAAATAAATAATATCTTATAACAGTTTTTAAAATAATAATTCGATATTATTAAAATCAAATATTAATCTTCTATTATGTAATACTAATAATTAAAATATTTATATTCATTTATTAAATATTAATTTTTATCAACAATAAATATATGCATTTAATTTTAACTTGTCTTTTTGAAACTTTAACTTTAAACATTCATTTATTAAATTTATTAATGCAGTATTGATCATGGCCAGTTTTCCCAACCATATATCATTATCATTCCCATTAAAACGTCTCTCTCAACATCAGCACAATTTTTACATATCAAATACTCATGAATTACTTTAATTACACTTTTTTAAAAGATTATCATAAACAAAATTAACATCATATAGCTAAATATATCTTAAATTTAAAATTTTTTAAATAGATTGATACAACAATTTATGGAGACCCATACAAAAGGGCACAATATATATATATATATATATATATATATATATATATATATATATATATATATATATATATATATATATATATATATATATATATATATATATATATATATATATATATATATGCCAAGGCCAATTTGGCACATGTATTTAAAATAATTTTGTCGTAAAAAAAAATTATTAAAACAAAAAAATCTTTCGCAAAAGAGTTTGAAATAAAAGTTGAAAAATCATTGATTTAAAGTGGGAAGGGGGTTTTCTTAAAGTTAAACTGAAGGTTTTATAAAAAGGAAGTAAAGAGTTTATTATTATTAGTGAAATACAACTTAAAAGTTATAAAAATATATATATAAATCTCTTCATTTAAATTAAAGAAGAAAAATAATCTTAAAACTATTTTTGATGTGTACAGTAAAATTATATATGTGCATGTGAATGTAAAAAAAAAATGTATCAGTATTAAATATTATAAATAAATGAAAAATGTATTTAAAAAAAACACAGCGGTGTGCTACTAATTAAAGATATGAAAACAACATGTTTTGAAATAGCTACTACTAATTAAACAAGCAATCAAAAAACACATTGTCAAAGGATTAATTGCTAAAGAATTTCGACAACAGATATTTTCTGGAGGATATCGAAAAGAAAACACTTTGTTGGTATAAATACTGAATATTTTATCAGACAATGAGTTGAGACAGTTCAGTTGAGTTCACAAATCAATTGAGTCTTTGAATTTCAATCAGTTAAGTTAATGGTATTCAGAAACAAGATGCAGTTCTGAGAAGATTTTGGGAATGCCCATTTTTCTCCACACCCTGATGTCCGATGAAAACAGCAAGATCTACCCGTGAAATAATGTCAGCATAACATCTTAGAAAATCTCTGTCAGTATCTAATTCTCTCCAATAATAATAATCATGAAGAATAATGAAACTCATCAAGGAAACATCCCAGCCAGCTGGAAGTATTTGTAATGGAAATATCCTCACCAAAAGCAGCAACCAAAGAGAACAAAATTCTACGTCTACATTCAAAATTCTAGGTAAACATTTATTTATTATCATTTATATGTAGCATCCACCACTGTGATTCGTAAATATTCAAGATTCAAATTATATGAACTCTTATCATACATAAAATGAACTATTTATATGTGTGTTTAAGTTTCAAATGCTATTAATGCTTTATTATTATGAGTTAATATGTGCGTGATCATTATATCAGTGTTATTAGTTAAATCAGATAAATACCAGTGTTCTATTATTAAAATCTACAAGAATATTTAAACAAGTCTAGAAATGTTAATTTAAAATGTGTGTGTATTATATTAAATTTATAGAATGTTTAAAATGATTTAATATTAGTTAATAAATTGTCTTTAAAACTTAAACTTTATTTGTTGGTCAATTATTTTTACCAACCTTTTATTAATTCTTTCCACCACCAATTTTGTATAATTTATTACTGATTAAAATTAGACTGAGCTAGTTTATGGGATGGTTTCGAGCACTGGATTATGATCCTACTGACCAAAGACGTTATTTAAACTTTTGAATAGATAGCTGGCGCTTGGAGTTTACTCCAAAACAAATAAAGTGTTTGGATAGTAGGGGTTTGAATCTAGCAGCCAAGATGGGCCATTGTTGATAATTAAAGCTATCAAATAAGATCTCCCATTTTGCTTGAATGTGCCAGTTCATTCACGTAACTTTTATAAGATTATAAATGTATTATGAAGGAGTTTGAATCCGGTCAAAACTTATATATGTGTAAATAGGTGGTTTCAGTGGTTCAACCTGGTACAATATATATATATATATATATATATATATATATATATATATATATATATATATATATATATATATATATATATATATATATATATAGGTTTATCTCAAAGCCTGCTTTTGTGACTGCAGAGATTATTATTATAATATCACTCTGATATTATTACAAAGCTAAACAAATGTAAAATGATACATCACTTTACATGAGAAATTCCTAAACTGTCATTAATAAGTATGAAGTACAAATACATCCTGGAAATAAACATAACTTTTTCAATGTGGCTAATAAATAATTAACATAAAGTACTGTTATTTCTATTCATTTTAACACTATTATAAAGAAATAACAATTAGTAAAATATGTAAAAAAATAAATGGCAAATTGTCAGAATTGTATGTAAATCATTGTATCACATTTGTATTATTTATTCTTATGATTTTTAAATATATAGTTTGAAAGAATGAACTTATAAATATTATGAATTTTATTGTTTTTAATTATAATACTGAATAATAAAAAAAGCATTAAAATTCTTGAGGAATTATTAGGAAACAAAATAACTTTTATGATATATCTTTCAAAATAACAATAATAATATGTATTCAGTGAAAATTTATTCTTAATGATTGACGAATTTAAATTTAATAAAAAAATGACTAAATAATAAAATTTATAATAAAAGTAAAACATCAGCCTTTCAAGCTAATTGAGCACGCGCCTTTTGAGAGTGTTAAATAAATGAATATTTTCCTCTTCAATCCAAGATATAGTATTTATGCAGGACGTGCTCAATTAGCTTGAAAGGCTGATAGTTGAATGTAATATAATTGTAAACATGGTGCTTGATCAAATAATTGCTTATTTACTCATAATTAAGTTTCCGTAAGAATGACGTTTAGTAAATTCTAAGCAATTTCATGACATCATTCAGCCAAAAAACATCATAAATAGTAATTTAAAGCGAGAATTCTACTCACACTCTCCTCTACAGTTCTTCAGTTTTGCTCATATAAAAGAATTTGAGTTGTGGAAATAAGAGGATCCTTTTTATTCCTGCATAAATACTATATCTTGGATTGAAGAGGAAAGTATTCATTTATTTAACCCTCTCAAAAGGTGCATGCTCAATTAGCTTGAAAGGCTGATTTTTGAATGTAATATAATTGTAAACACGGTGCTAGATCAAATAATTGCTTATTTACTAATAAAAGTAAAAGAAAGTCGTAATGTAATTGTTGGTATCAGAAATTGAATGATTATAATTTAAAAAATGTACTTAAAATATAATTGAAGAAATCTATGTTATTATGTTTCTTAGAATGTTACATTATTTCAATTAGATTAATTAAAAAATAGGTATGTCAAAAGTACAAAAAAAAAGATAACTTTTAATTAAATAAAAATAAGAAATTACAAAGACTAAGATTTTATTTTTAAGATTGACTTTTGTGTCTTTTATCTTGGAAAAAAAGAAAAAAAAAAGGTCATAATTAGGGAGATCTAATTCCAATATAAAAATTTTATTAAGGGGATAATTTTAATCTATAAAAAATGTTTTAGTTAAATTTAATTAAAAATTATGATTATGAAAAACAAGTGTGAACACACAAACTGTAAATAAAATTGAATTTCCTTATAAACTATCTCTATGTTTTTTTGAATATTGACACTAGTGAATCCAATATGATATTTAATGGCTATGTGGTAGAAATACCACAATTTGTTAAAGTCTATCTTGGAACCAATATTTAGTAACCTGAAAATGAAATTCTAAAGAAATTGTAATTCATAATAAATCTAGAAAAATATTATGATGAAGAACCAGAAAGTATTTATGTCTCAAATTTCTATAAATAAAACTGTATGCCAATGAAGAAAGTTCATATATGTCAGAAAAACTTCTAATTTGTCAAACATTAAAAAAAATTCATTGTCTATTATTCCAGAGAATACAAACAAGGAAGATGTTTTCCTGAAGTTTAGTTTTATTTATATATTAGGCTATCTTTATCATTTACTGTTAAGTATAGAATGTCTTTAGAAAAATTAAACTTTATTTAAAATTTCCAATTACAATCAACTATTAAAAATAGCTCTCAGGTCAGTATATGCACAATGTTTCAAAAGGTATTATTCCCCTCTCTTCTTCAGTTGTTGCAAGACTTTTCTGTGACATCACTAGTATGAGAATCAAACCTGGATTCTTAGATTTTTGATTATTGAATTTTAAAGTAATGCTCTAATTAACTAAGCCATCTTGGGTTCAGGTTTAATAATCTTGCTAGAACTGTTAGTGGTCAGGTTTGCAACATCTGAAGAAGAGATGAGAATTATACTTCTTGAAATGCTGGTGCATATACTACCCTGTATGCTATTATTAACAATTGGATGCAATTGGAAAATTTAAATATAGTTTAATTTCTCTAAAGTCATTCAATACATAATGTTAAAGGATGGTAATAATCCAATATATAAATAAAACAAGGAATGTGATATGAATCAGGTCACAATAAACATGAAAACAATGGATGAACAACAGTATTATAGAATTAATAAACTATGTCAATTTGAAGTTGCTCAATTTTTGTTTGTTAGAACATAAGAATAAGAAATATCCAGCTAATTTAGTACAATATTTTGCTTTATATAACGGTCTGTATGAATTCTTACATAAACAAGCCAACATATTGGTTTTCTGAAGAATAAAATTGCCAAATGGTTTACATAATTCCAGGATGTTAAGTTATTTAAATAAGAAGAAGATTATTATAAGTTTATTAACTGATGTTTTTAACTGGAAGAATATATATATATATATATATATATATATATATATATATATATATATATATATATATATATATATATATATATATATATATATATATATATATTTCATGGTAAATATGTGGTCTCTTACAAGACAGAAAAAAATATAACAGTTCTTGCAGAGTTGAATTAACAAATTAGTATTCAAATTCTTGGGGAGTTGTTGAATAAAGAAATTAATATTGTATAACATGTACACCCAGGTCTTGTTTTATGCAGATTTATTTAATGTGATTTTGAAGTTATGCGATTCATGTTTCTTCTTAATATATTTCTATGTGGTTTTCTTTTATGCGATAAAAATTATTAGATGAGAAGTCAAGCTCTGATAAGGTGCTATTACTTTAAATATTATAAATTTTGTGCACTCATGTCATATTTAAAGTAATAGTGCATTATTGGAGTTCGACTTCCATCTAATAATTTCAATATTTTCAGTGTTTTATAATAGTAGTGTAATAGATTTTATGCAAATAAAGAAGTTCATAATTCACTTAAAATCAAAATTTCTCCATTTTATATACATACATTAAATTTTAAAAGACTATAATATAAATCTTTTCAAACATTCTAGATGAAAAATAGTATGTATGTCGTTGTTTTTGCATTTTAAATCACATTCTATTTTTGCTTTTTACAAAAAGAGTATGTAATCAATTAATCATTTAGTGTCTACAAGTTTATTTTTAAAAGGTGAGTAACAGTGGTGGGTACAATTAAATTTGACAATTAAAATCTGATTTTTAATTGTAATTAACAATTTAAAAATTATGTAACGTGATCTGAAATTAAGGTCATATGAAACGATGAAGTTAAATTGAAATTAAAAAATTAAAGACAAAAATAAGAATTTAATTTTAATTGTTAGTTTCAATTAAATTTTGCCCAACAGTGGGAGTTGGTGTCTTTTTATTATCATAAGTCTAAGTTCTTATTTTTATTTTAAACTTTTACTCTAATGGAGAGAAAAAACATCCAAGAAAATTAATTTCTTTGCAAACAAAAATTTAAATTTTAGATTGCTTAGTGAAATGGGAAGGATCAATAGCAATTGGAAAACATTTTAGTCATATTTCCTCTTGACTTCGTTTAAGGTGAAGCTACAGTACCTCACATCACATCACATTATGATAAATCTGATATCTCAAATAGCAATAATGATTAAAATACCATACATGTATGAAAAAAATGTAAATTAAGCATAAAAATATATTGTTTTGAATAAAATTAAATACTGCAGTTAATAAAAAAGTAAAAAAAAAGTTTATCTTGTATCAATTTTTTTTCAAATTTGAAATTTTTTATTAGTCATATTTTATTTTCTCATTTTTTTATGCAAATTTTAAAGTAATTTCACGTTGTTGCTTTTATGTGATTTTTGGAAAATTACAGTATGTATACCCCATTTTTCAAGGTAAGTTAAGTCTATTTTTGTGCACATTTTCTGAGAAACCTATCTATCGCATAAAATGAGACCCAGGTGTATTTAAAATAATAATAATTTCTAAAAGGTTAATATTTATTATTAATGTTTAAAGGATTTAATTTGAATGAAAAGTCTAAATAAAAATTTTTTATAATAAAGATAACAGAAGATAGTTTGCTAGATTTTGTTATCAGAAACTTAAATATTTAGAGTTTTAAAAAAAATATGAAAAAATGTAATTTTAGAAATCAATGTTGTTATATCTGATGGAATATTACATAAATTCAATAACAACACAATAACAGTAAATAAGATACAATTTAATTAAAAGTATACGCATTTTGATTTAAATAAAAATAATAATTAGATAAACAATTTTTTTTTATATTAAATGCTTCAGTTGACTGTTCACGAAAAGGTAAAAAAAAATATTTTTTTCTTCAACCACAATTAAGGTATTTTAGATTTAATTTCAAATAAATTTATGGGGATGGTCTAGGTATTAATTAAGTCAATCATTTTTATCAAAAATAAGAATTGACTTAATTAATTTCTGGACCCCTATGTTTTTATTTCAAATTAAGTCTAAGAAACACAATTGTGATTTTAAAAAAGTATTTTTCTTGCTTTTTTAGTACACAGTAAATAAAATTATTTAATATAAAAAAAATCTTGATTATTTTAAAGATTTTAGTCATCAGCATTTTGTAATAGAGAATAAAATAGTAGAATTTAGCAAGTGTAGATTAATTTTGAAGAAAGTTAATATTTGAAATATGAAAATGACAAACTAAATAGCTTCTCCTCTGAAAAAACTGCCTATATCTGTTATAACCTTACTTTAAAAAAAAACTATTGAATAATTAAAAGGTATGTACTACACTTTTTGAGTTTTATCAACACACAAACAACTAAAGAACATAACTGTTTTCCCCACTCTCCTTCTGTCTTAGACTTTAGGAACTTGACCCTGTAGGGTTTAATCTTGGGTGCCCTACAGCCTTCTTTCCTACACACACACACACACACACACATATATATATATATATATATATTTGATGAGGATTTTTGTTCCATATTTCCTTTCATGCACATGACTACAAATTTAGCCACTGGCTAAATTGAAATGGGCACAATATGTGTTTAAACTGGTTATCCAAGATATTGATTATGAAATTGAATATTTTACTGTGAAACATAATATTTGGTAGCCTAATTCAGTACATGAATGAAAAATGAAGCTGAAAGATTACACAAACATACATGCACATACATAAATGCTGTATTACAAGTACTAAACTAGTCTGACCCAAATAAAAGTTTCTATGACTATGAACCAAATATACTGCACTAATAACACTATGGGCTGGGGTATTAATGAGCAAATAAATTAGAAAATCACCAAAACAAAAATCAACTTTCTCTTACAGACAAATAAGACAAACATAGATCAATTTAAACTATATACTAACAATTTTTGTGAAAAGCCACCCCCTTTTTCCATCATTAAATATTCACCAAAGAAAAATATTAAATACCTCAAAACTTTCAAATAACAGCTGCAAGTGCTTCATAAACAGGGTTTAAGTTTTCAGTTGAATTAATTTTTAAAATTTCAGGTTGATAAATCAATTTTTAGTTAGATGCAACCAGCAGTTATGGATGCAGTACCATTTAATTACAATTAGTTTCTTGTGCCTATTCAAAAGGTTACAATATATATAAATTTGTGGAAAAAAGTATTCTTCATAGTCTTTTTGTAAATTGATATGCATTCTCCAACCAATTAAGTGTTTTGAAAGCATAAGAGGTTCATTTATGCTTATAGCTAATTCTTAAATGAACAACTTGTGCTTCAAGCTTATTCTTAAAGACTTCAACTTCTATCCACCATACTTAAATCAGGACTGGATTTTATTATGTGCCAGCTTATATTATAGGGAAAAGAAAGTCATAATGAGATGAATCCCTGATTGAAGCATGGTCAACAGGAGTTGGTTTATTTGAAAATAAGTTGTAAATATAATTGGATTACTTAGGCTCACAGACCACTTATTGTCATGAGAGTGTTTGTTAATTTAATATTATTATAAGAATGCATATGTGAAGAGTAATTTCCTTCTACAAAATTACACACACACACACATATATATATATATCGCTAAATTGTTATAATTTATTTGCTAATCTACATGTTTGAAAATAATTTAAATTATTTATAGTAGTAATACGGTTTGATGTTTAATTTTCAGAGCTATTTCATTTTTAATAAAGAAGTTTATACATTATACAAATAAAAAATACAAACTAAACATTTATATTTAAATGTAACTTATTAATTATTAAATGAACGCTTTTTTTTTTTTCAAGTGATAGAATTTTTAATTAGGTTTAAAAAGTATTAAAATCAATTTTATTTTACATAAAAATACATTTCGCTCAGTAATTTATTTTATTTTTGACAAATCAACATTTACTAAGTAAATTTATAAATTATTTTTAAAGAAATAATGATTCTATTGATCAAGAGGGCGGATTTGTTGCAGTTATTTACAAAGCGTAATAGTAAGTGAATTATTTTATATAGCGCGATATTTATAATCTGTAATATAATTAAACAGCATTAAACTGTTGCGCATGCGCTTTGTATTTTAACTATAAAATGAATGAATAATAACACTTCAACCACGTGATAAAATCTATCTTTCCAAAGACTTTATCATGTGGTTGAAGTGTTAGTATTCATTCATTTTATAGTTAAAATCCAAAATTCATGTGCAACAGTTTAATGCTGTTTAAATACATTAAAGCGTAATTGTAATAACTGAAATATAGACTTATTATATACTATATCAATATATGTATTATATAGGTTATTTTGAGCACAGACTTTTATATGACCCACCACTCTCCACTTTATCTTATAATACTCATACATTTGAACACATATATGTTGAAAAAATAAATAATCACCAATAGATGTATTTCATGCTAAACAAGCAATCATCAGTTGGTCTAGATTATCATCTTTACACATATACGCAATAAGTACTTAGATATATATTACAATAGCCAATCTTCATACTTTAATAGACAGGCTTCAATCCACTTCACACTCCAACTCTTCAACCATCCATCCAATTGTAAGTTTGATGATGGAATGCTCACCCTGAGGCCAAGATTTTCATCACACCCATGTTGAACTAAAGTCAATCTGATCGCTCATGTACAGGGCATAATCAATTTAATAAATATATGAGAGATGGCAGACATCTCTACTGTGTATAACTGAAATAAGACTGAGCACAGACTTTCACATGACCCACCACTCTTCACTCTATCTCATAATAGTTTAAATTGTTATTTTATATAAAACAACTAAACAAACAAATAAATTGGCATTAATAAAATATATTATACTCAATTCAGCAATGGTTAGCAAAAAAGATATTGAACTATTCTTAACTAAGAATTAACAGTCCCTGATAATTCTTATTTTGTCGACCATTACTGTTGAGGAAATCTCTATTATTTAAGTCCATGGATTATATTTACTACTGGCATTATAACAGTTATAGTTGTTTCATATTTACTACCTCTTTAATACAGTCCTAACAAAGACTAATACCTTGTTTTCCAATATGTTTTGAATTGTACATATATGTTTCAATTTGTTAATTTCCTCAAATATGATCTTAGATAAGACAAAATTTAAAACATTAGAAAAATGCATTGAAAGTATTTTTTAAGGATTTACAATAATGCATTTGAAAATAAATAAATTAAAATACACTTGCAGGGGGCATTTAGAGAGGTATTTGAATATAAGTTTATTAAAACCATTTTTCTATAATTTAAGAAAATATGCTTAAGTGATTATGAAAAAAAATCAAAGTATAATAGCTAAATAACTTTTAAATTAGCTTAAACTTTTAATGGCTTATTAATAACTGTTAATATATGATGTGAACATCTGTAAAGCAGATATATATATATATATATATATATATATATATATATCTGCTTTACAGGTACAATATATATATATATATAATCTGACAATTACAATAAAATGTTTATTTTTTTAAATTGTAGAGTTAAATAGAATTAAATAAGAATAGTAGAAAATATAAATAAAATATAACCATATTGGATAAGAACAGCATTGTTATGTAAATGAGAAAAAAGAAACATTTATTTTATATATATATATATATATATATATATATATATATATATATATATATATATATATATATATATATATATATATATATATATATATATTGAACTAGATGCTTTATCCGCTTGAAATAGTTCCGTCACATAAGGAAAAGTAATTTTTCTCTTTTTATAGAGTTTTAAAAGAAAACTATTTAATAGGTTTATATATTGTTTTTTTTTATGTATTAAGAGTACATGCAATAACACACATACTTGTTTTTGTTTTAAAATTCTGTGATTTTTATTTGCAATAGATTTTAGTTTAAAATCCATTTCTTTCATCACTTTTTTTTTTTTTTTTTATCTTTTTGTAAAAAAAAAAAAAACATAATTTAAAATTTTTAATCATTTTTGGGAAAAAACATTTTTATTTGGGGAAGTTTTAATTGCATTCTTGTTTCTTTCATTTTTTTTTTTTGTAGTCTAATTTTAACTTATATTTAAAAAGTAAAGGTGAGACTTAATTTTGCATTTATTTTTAATTCATTTTGGATAAGATAGGAGCCCTAGTCAAATTTTTAATTAAGATTGAGCCTGAGCAAGAGATCTGCATTGGGCTAAAATGGCTAATTAAAGATGAGCAAGAGCTAACAGTTCACATAAATATCCTTGGTTTCAGACTGATTTATTCTTTAGATTATTAGTCTGCTGCTTGTTATAAGTACTCTGCTGTTAATTTTTATTACTCTGCTTGTAATAGCTATTGGAATTTTTGTGCTGCCTCAGATTTAAAGATTGTTGTCCACATCTTTATATTACGATTGCTGATACTATATTTTTGCTGTCCACTAATATCATATTGCTGACTGCTTTTTGCTTAATAGCAAGTATCCCTGCAGAATGCCAAAAAAATATACACTATGAGACATCTTAACATTCCATGCTAAATCATCCCATGATAAACCCTAGAACTTCATTTTGTGCCTTCAATATCATGTTTTAAAAGCCTAGTTCAGAACTGATTCAACAATTGCCTCCAGACTCCTGAACATCTAAATGGAAAACAAAATCCTCAACAAAACATTAAAGTGAAATAAACTGTGTGCTATTGAAAGACATTTGCTAGACCTAACTTTATGCCTCAAGGTAAAATATTTCCATATTCTAACCAGGGTTTAAATATATTCCAAAGTCTTTGTTCAATCATAAATAATCATTTATTTATTACAAGTTTTCAATATTTTTTAATACTTTTAACTGTCTTATGTATTTTCTTACTAGTGTATATAGTGAACACTTAGTGTTAAGACTCCATTTTTAAACTATTTACCCAAGAGTGTATTGTGAGTTTATATTTTATATGATTTGTGTTCTCTTTGTTATATTACTAACCCTTAAGAAATGCTTTGGCAGACATTCATAATTTTCTTTTAACTTACCTATCTCTTTTATTATACTGTAATTAATTTAGATAAGCTTTGTTTGTGTTTTATGCTGATGGAAAATCTTTTGGCCAGCAGATTATTGAGTATAGTGTTCTGTTGTTCCTAAATCAGAGATTTTGTTTTTTCTATTTAAAATTCAAAATGTAATCCTTTATTGTTTTATTTTTATAATCTAGTATTGGGTCAATCTTGACACCTTGAATGTAGTAAATCATGAGCTATTCTGCAGACATAAGACTTTTTGGTCATGATGCTTTATTCCAGGCCAAGGAAAACTCACATGTGCTGTTTTGTTGTATTCCCTATAAGACTGCATTATTTTTGAAATCCCTAAATAAGGAATCTGAAATTGTTTTTTATAAACCATTGGCAGGAATATATTATAAACCTCTATTTTTAAATTATAGATCACTGGATTTGAAAAACATGCTTAGTATATAATGTACTGATTGTTGGAACAACATTAGAAAATAGCATTTATGTATAAATGTAGAACTTCTTGTGATAATGTTTTTATCAGTTAGACAAATTTACAATTGTCATTGATCATTTAATTTGTAAATTTATTTATTTATTATCATAAGTTGTAAACTTCTAACATTTATTTCTCTTATACAGAAAATATGTATAGCACAAGAATTGAACATTGCGAAAATTGATTTCTATTTAATTGTCTTTATTGTTTAATAAATGTTATATTTTATTGTTAATTTTGGGTATAGTTTTAATATCATCTCAATAACATATGATTTATCAAGAAATCATAACATTATATAATCTATGATACAATTATATTTTATTTTAGTCATTAAGAGTACAAGTATAGAAAATCGAGGATAATAAACACTTTTTAAAAAGCTCTTCAAAAGTGAAAAATGCATCTAAAAATAAAATATTCATTCATTACTATCAGCTTACTCATAAGATTGTAATTGATTATCCATCATAAATTTAAGTCTTAAATTATTTCTCATAAATTTATAAGAAAGATTTGTCATGACTTGTAAATAAGGTAACCTGAGTGGCCAAAAGATCCCTTATCCAATAATGGTATTCAAATACTATCCTAATTGATTATTATTTTTATACTATAATTAAGGGTTTATATTGATTTCATTTTAATTTTTTTTTTAATTTGTTATTATTATTGTAAATTAGGTAGACATTATCTTAGGGATAAGAGTATGTCCACATATTTTCTTAAGGATGCAAACATTGTTTAATAATTTATAAATAAAATAATGAAAATTTTAATATAACAAATAGTTAATAAAGAATCCTGAGGTCTTACTATTACACTCAATGATCAAAATAAAGTGTTTTGGGGAATATAAAATAAGAATTACGTGAAGAGGATACACTAATGATACGTAATTTGATATAAATAACTATAGATTAGAGAGGTTCGATCCTCGACTAGCTCAGGCTCAGGTCGGGTGGCATTATTGCAAGAAGCAAATGTGAGTTGGGAATTAATCACCCTCGTATTTCAATACCTCTTGGCAATTAAGAAACAATCTACATATAAACCTCATAAATAACTACAAATACATATAATAATAAAAAAACAATATAAACGCAATCTATAATAATGTGATTTAACTCTTTGACCGCCTTTTACGAGGACTCTCGTAAGCAGTTGACGTCACTCTAATTCTGTTATTTTTAGTGGTAGGAGATTCGTTTGACAGTTATTGATTAGGTTTTTAAAAGTTCTGTAAGATGGTGCCCTCTTCCGAATTATTTTACAAGTAAAAAGTAAAAAAAAACGCGTTTAAAGCTAAACAAAGAAAGGAACTTATTGGTGATTGGCTCTCAGCCGGCTCTCAGCTGACAAAGACATTCTGATTGGCTGGAAAGAACAAAGAAACCGCCTGATCAAAGAAAATAAAGAAAAACGCTGAGATTTTCATTTCAAATATGGTTTAAAGTATTCCAAAGTATAATTTGAGTATTAAAATAATTTTGAAATACAAATATACTAAAAAAACAAAATTATTTTCGAAAAATATTGAAGATTTTAGTAAAAATATTTAAGATTTAGCAAAAAGAAATATTTAGTTTTCTATAACGTAAAAAGCATTTACGTCACAAACTCTTTGTTTATATGTTGGCTTTTATTTTGCCGAAATTGAATATTTTATAATAAATAAATAGCAATTTATTTTTGAAAGAACTTTCGTTCACTTTTATAACCTGAAAATGTATTAATATATTTTTTATAAACAAATATAAAGTCAATATGATATTAAAGGTGAAAATATTTTGACAATTTACTTGTCTTCAGTTTGTGAGCTGGCCAATTAAAAGCTTTGATTTTTAGCTGACACAACCAATAATATAATTAGCGGTTAAAAGGTTAATGGCTAACAAATCTATCATAAGTTTAGTAGATACTGTTAGTTGATATATATAATTAAAGAACAATTTTATTATATGTTTAAATGAAATTAATACTCTGCTGTTTCCAGAAACTCGCATACCGTCATACATACAATCTACATTTAAAATAAGGTTTAACAGTCGAGAAGAGATTGAAAAAGAATTCTCCTCCCCTTCTGTCTTTTTTTTAAATATATAAAGTTTCTTATGGTGACATCAGATACAAACGGCCATACGAGCCTTACACAAATTATTATTTCTTTTCTTTTCTTTATAACGTCTAAAGAATCTGTTGAGAAATTTTGATCAAAGTTAATATTATCTGCCTTTTCCCAGGTAATTCATAGAATGAAAACACATTTTATATTTGAATATGAGTCCAGGTAAATATATAATGACACGTTGGTTTCGTCTTTATTTTAACAATCTTTCTTTCCTGAACTTTTAATTGTGGTGGTAGCTTTTAATCCAACAAGGCTGATTTTCTTTCTAAAACAATTGTAGCAGCATATAATTAGCTGGGGTCAGCATTTGAGTGCAACACATTAGATGTTCACCACCACCACATTTCGATTTCTGCCATAATTTGGTGTAAAGTTATATTAATTTTGCTATGTTAATGATATTTTTCAACTTATAGTTCGCTCTCTGCAGGTACAAGACCACAAGCATTCTGGGTCCTTTTCTTTTATACTATCTCCATTCTTTCTAGAAAGTTCACTGGTTTTCTATTTCCTGTTCTTGTTTTATGCCCAACTGGATTCTTGTAGAGAAACGTGAAAGTTTTTTACACCTTTCAAATTCATTTGTTTTTGGAAATTTCTGTGCTTCTCACAAAACAAAAAAAAATACAGAAAAAAATATAAGAAAACCTCATCTGTCTCCTTTCTAACCATCAAACTCATCCATGCACACATTCATAACCTATACATATAAAAATGTTTTGAAACAACAGAGTATGACCTTTTTCCCTTTTCTGAAATAGATTTACCTTTAACAACTCTTACTACGTAATAATAAATAGAGAAAAAAACTAACTTAAATTTAAGATCACTAAAAAAATTCAATAGTCATGTATACGCACACTGACCACTAAATTTATGCTTGTTGTGACCGGGTTTGAAGCCGTTCTGTCACAATATATATATAACCAATCTGCTGGTAGAAATATTAAAGCAGCTTTATTTCTTCCTTCAAATCTTGCAGAATCAAGAATTAAATTACTGCTAATAGGATTTTAGAATAGAAAGTTTTGGAGATGCATAAATATCATCATTTTTCCACATTCATCTGCAACAGTATAATGTATATAATAGTAATTATTTTCAGCATCTAAACTTTAATAACTACGGAAGTTAAATGATAATAAAGACAAGACCCATTGTATTATTAGTTCTGATTAATGAAAGTGTATTTTCTCACACAATGTGTATGTATATATTTCTTTAAGAGGCTGATCTAATTATACAGACAAGCTTTTGATAGAAGAATATAACTGTCTAAAAATTATTTACATACAAAAACTATTTACATATGCATAAAAGTGCAGATAAACAAAATCTTATGTTATAAAATAATTTGCTTATACACATACTAGCTCTCCCTAAAATCTATTATAGGTGCATACTAACATATAACCAAAAGTAATTGATGATAGTTAAAAAACCCAGAAATATAAATATATAATGAGCACATTATTTAACTTTTAGTTCTAATACTAAAGAAAGTGCAAAAAATGTTTACTTACCTAAAAGATAGATTTCATTTCTACTAACTACTTTATTTTTACATACATTTTTAAAAAATAGATAAATAAGTATAAATTAAATAAATTATGATGATTCTAGTGGAAGAAAAAAAAACTGTCCGATTTGTCTTAGAGAAGAAATAATAAAAGATTTCTAAATATTTTCATTTCTTTAGTTAAAATTCATATGCCATTATATATTAATAACAAATTTCTATTCTTGACAGACAAAACAGCATACTGTTAATACCATCAGATGATGTTATTGATTATGGGTCCAGAGTGACACAATATATATTGTAACTATATCATTTGGATCAATTACATTAAGCCTTATTCAAGTGATCCAGTATGAAAAATTTTAAATGTCAATTAGCAATAATTATAATATATTGAAAATCAGTGTATAAAATCAGTAGAAAGTTGAAATGCTTGTTAAGTTATAATTTTCAAATTGAGTAAAAGCTCACCAATAAAACACCTGAAAGTGATGTAAACTTAGACTGTTTGAAATACACTAGAAAATATGATAGACTGGATGTGAAGGTCATATACATTTTATCATAGTGTCTAGTTGCGATCATATTTAAAATGATCATTTAATGGTATTGAATCAATTTGGAAGTATAAAAAATATTTACTACTCTACTATTATTATTAAACAATAATTAAATGAAAAAAATCAATTTATAATTCTTCTAATTTTTGTAAACAATTTTCAAGTATATTGTATTGTAGTTTAAATTGATATGAAATGGTCTAATTAGTTATCACTAGAGGGAGAACTATTAATTAGTATACACACTATTATATTATTGGTCTATTATATGTACCACAATCCTTTGCAAGAAAAATAATAAATAACTTAACAGATAGGGGAGGGAGAGTTTAAAATGAGAAACAAGAGTCCAGACTTCAATTCTTCCCCTGTAAACTTCAAACAAGAAAAAGTTAAAAAAATCTACAAAACTCTTTTGGAATTCAACAAATTTTAATGATATTGTAATTTTTCAAGTATGGACTAAAAAACATTTACCCTAGTATGTGTTTCGATCTACAATTCATTGATTGAAAATCTACAAAGCCATGCTGGAAGGAAAAATGAGGACTACATTAATAAATCCATCTATTACAAGAGGAGACTTAGTAAGCATAAAGTTTGTTTTACATCCAATAACTTTGATTATAAAATAAATATAAAAGTGTTGTCTAAATAGTTTAAATCCATCAGAAAACCTGTAAGTGCTCTCTCTCTCTCTCTCTCTCTCTCTCTCTCTCTCTCTCTATGTTTTCACGGTTATATGATATAGATAAAACAATATTTTTGGGTACGAACCGTGTATTATTTTGCATTACAATCTGATATTTCAATGGACTAACAACCGCCATAAAGAACAATCATTAGATCTCAAAGAATAATGTGACTTGGTGCGAGAAGAGAAGTGAGATTCAACTTCAAGTTGAATCTTATTTCTCTTCTCGCACTAGTTGAATCTTATTTCTCTTCTCGCACTGAGTCACATTATTCTTTGAGATATAACAATTGTTCTTTCAAAAGTTAACCTTGATAATGGGAGTTGCTACTCCGTCGATATATCAGATTGTAATGCAAAATAATACACAGTTCATACCCAAAAATATTGTTTTATCTATATCTATATCTATAATATTTACAAATACTGATAAACTAAAACTATAAAAAATCTTTCGAATTGGTAAAAAAAAACCCTTTCATTTAATAATTATTGAAAGGAAGAAAAATTAATTGATTGTAAATGTGGAAACTTATGCTATATATTATTGTTCTATTAAGAAAAAGAAAATTGACTAGCAAACCTTTTGGAGTGTTGCTTTTTTTTTTTCAAAAAAAAAAAAAAAAAGAGAGAGAGAGAGAGAGAGAGAGAGAGAGAGAGAGAGAGAGAGAGAATGATGAAAATTAAAAGACGTATCCTACACCTGTAAAGGCATATAAAAGGTTTAATCCACAGTATTAACAGTTCATAGAAATTGTTATTTCTCAAAGTATAATATTTGGTATTATAGAAATCAAGACATAATAAAGACAGATAATGATACACATAATTGTTTTTACAGATTGGTATAAAGGTTAATATTACACTAAGCTTTACAAGATAGAGATACTCATTCTTACACATGTAAATAATATATTACAGATAAACAGACAGAGACACTCATTAAAGGTGGATAATAGTTCTTTATAATAACCTAGTTATTTTATATTATAAAATTACCATATACACATTTTATATTTATTATGGTTTGCCTATAATCAGTATGTCCAAGTTAATGTATAATCTGCTATGGTTCTTTGACGACATGTGGTATTTCTTGTTATAGCTATATTTTATAATAATTTTAAAATATTTCCAAGTCGTTTGACTTTTAAAATATTGGCTTGTATTTTACACTCTCAGTTTTGCATTAGGAAGTGAGAAATTTATCTTTAGCTTTAATGTGAAAATTATGTTTATCTTGCCATTGCAGGGATAAAGATTTGTAAGAGTACATTTAATGAATATATGAAAATAAAACTGTTTTCAACACTGTGCTGTGTATAGGATGCATGGGCAGAGAGAGAATAATCTCACCCATCACTTAATCCATGACCGGATTATTTCAGAGGCCAATAAATAAAGCATGCCTAAGTAGCAGCATCAATCTTTAGAGAGAGGGTTATTTAAGGCACATATTTTATTTCCCTGTGCTGGGAAAAGGTTCACACATATATACCCAGGAAGAAGGTATGGAAATTTGCCATATTATTACATAATGAGGTAAGGTTATTGTGGATGGCCTATTTTAGTATCTTATCATTTAGGAGGATGTGGAGTGATTTTTTTACTGGATACGGTGAATATATTTTGTATGTTTTAAAATTTTGTATGGCAATGATAGATTAAAGTTAGTCAAGGGTATTTGTCACCTATAGTATTCAGTTAAGACAAATAGTTTATGAGTTAGGCTGTGACAACTTATGGATAATCCAATAGAACTTACTAACAAAACTTATTAAGAATTGTAATATTTAGTTTATGTCTAACATAACAGAGATACACACATACGCACTGTCATTGATACTCCTCAAGCTGTAATTCACTGATAGATCGGTGCAGCCTTTTTTATAAGCAGTATGATTGTTTATGGGCATAGGCAGGATTAATATCATGTATATATCTGACTCTTAATATCTGTATCCATATTTAGAATATTCTTTAGGTTAAATAATACACATCTAATTGTATGGTTATCTAATTTTGTATTGAACAAATTATACCCAAGAATATGTTTTAATTGTGCTGAGTATGATAATTACCATTAGTATATTCTTATATACAGCTAAGAAAGCTATAGTGAAAAATGCTGCTTCCAGCATTAAGTTTCAATATTAAGTTTGTCAATTACCTTTATAATTTAGTAAACACACTTGTTTTGTATTGTAATGCTTATTTATAGCAAGCAGTGTTATAGACCTGTCTGATCATACCCAATAGTGTAAACCTAATTAACAATTACGGGGACAATAAGACGATTATAATATTTTATTATTTATTCCCCTACATGTCATTAAAAAAATATCTTGTTTCATATCTGTTTTCTAGAAATAAAAGTTTAACTGTTTGTAGTATTAATAAACATTGTAAATAAATCTTGTTATTTTGAAATTATTTAGTTTTCTATGATATTATTGCTACCCATCACCCATATTATCATTATCATTATTGCTATCCACACATTACCTTGTTATTTCAAATTCATCATTAATCAATGTAGTATAATTTACTATACTTTAATAAGTAATATTTACTGAGACTATAACCTCGATAATATGCATATAAAATGTGATAGTAGGGACCTCTACAAGTGTTTTAACCACAAGCTTATATTATGGAAGAAAAGAGGGGAACCCTTCTTTACTTTAACCTACTTTCTATTTAAATAGGTGGAGCTGAAGTGGTTAGATCTGCGAGCGTGAAGCTATTCAATACTTCACTGATTAAGTCCACATTTCTTATTACACATTAATACTGTAGAGGTCCCTACTATCACATTTTATACGCATATTGTTGAAGTTATAGCCTCAGTAAATATTACTTACATAATCAATGTGCGTTTAATAAATTTATAATTATACTTTAATACCATAATAAATTTAATATACTTTTATATCTTTTAATAGAATATTTAAAGCATCATCACTTTGTGATTAAAATATTGTTCACCTGAAATACATATATTATTTTAAATAATATAATAAAGATGGAATCAATAATTTTGGATACAGCTTATTGATTTGAACCACCAAAACATATCATTCACATAAACCCTAATTATTGAATTCACATAAACCCTAATCATTGAATAAAAGAGAATTTGTAAATTATATGGCTCAATTAAGAGTTTGTGTGTATTTTTTAGGATTAAATATCATATTCAGTTGGTATCAGATTGCTAGACATTTTAGTAATTCTAAGTGTTTATTAGCAGTTTTATCTGATATAGTTGGGTAGTGGCAAAATCCCTCTCACTGACCCAGGTATATCTGGAAAATGAATACTAGTTAATTTATTTGAACCCTGAGAATAATATGTTAGTAGTTCATAGTATGATCTTAAATTTATGGTTAGGTTTTATATATAGAAATGTTTACTGGACTTTGATTTGAGTTATGTTTATTTTCTCAGTTGTTTTATGTCAGCATAACTTAATGTGTAAAATTCTTCTTCATTACTTTTGAGTTTATATTTTGTTTTAATTTGATGGTAAATATTCTGGTTTGGTTAAACTTGTAATCCATATTTTACTTAGTTTATCTTACCATCCTTTAATGCAATATTAGTTTATAGTTCTGGAGATCATCTTCCATTATGATCATTATTCTCAGTGGTCATCATGATTTTTTTTTTTATTTCGTCATTCTTATTTCATCCTAATTCATTATCATCATTAATTCACCATTTACTAGCTCATCTTAATCGGTCATTAGCTCTTATTCTATTGCTATCTTAATCCTTCAGTAGTCTAACAGATCTTTCTCTTCTCCTTGCTCTTAGACTCAGTTCATTTTATTATTCATTTCTTATTTATCTTCATCATCCAGTTAATTATTTATATCTTAATTTATTTACTACTTAATTTATAATTCTTTTCATAGACCAGATTAATTATTTTTTGGTTTGACAAATAGTAAATTTATATTATAATATTTTGTTTGGGGATTTTAAAGCTAGTTTGACCAGAAGTTATTAACTTTATAATCACCTTGTAATCTTCTTTAGATTTATAGTTTCATGCTAGTCAGTTCAATAGTCAGAAAATAACATCTTTGTGTCTTTACATTTTCATTTTTGAGTACATAATTTGTATATGAGGGAATCGTAGGATGGATCAGAAAGGTTACAAAGGAATTTAGATGGAAAAGTGTAAGAGGAAAGGTTACAATGGGAGTTAGCACCCAAACGTGTAGGTATGATAAGTGTAAGTATATGAAAGAAGGTTATATGTATTCATAATTGATGTGGTAAGTAAAAGTGTAAGTGCTAGTGTAAGTGAAGAGGTTATACAAAGGCGGATTTGGTGCTCCTAAAATGTCATACGTAATTCGTCATGTTTAATATATATATATATATAAGTATAACATATATATATATTTTCTCATATATATATATATATAAGTATAACATATATATATACATTTTCTCATTTTTATTTTAATATTTTTTTTTGTTATTATGATAAAATATATTATTTTGTATTATTAACATGTCTATTGCGCATAATGAGCTAATTAAAACTTTTCACCATCTTTAATGATGACTTTTCATGGGAATAAGTACATTATTTTTGTTTAAAATATTTTGATACTAATAAATATTACTATTTCAATTTCGTAAAAATAATACCAAGTAATAAAAACTAATGATGCATTTTTTCAAGACAAAACAAATTCTAAAAATAATGATACAGTCATCCATCTAATCAACTTATTTTAATATCTTTATAAACTCATATTTAATATATAAATTATTTTTAAAAAAAAAACCCAACGGTATTTAACAAATATATATATATATATATATATAATGCAACATGATTACAATTAAATCTTGATACTTTATTTTTTTAAATTTTATACTACAATATAAAATCAAAAGCACTTTGTATTTATTAAAATGCTTTAAACACTTTGATACATTCTTATTTCCTCTATGAAAAATATAAAAGTAGCAAAATTCATTTATATGATAAATTAGAATAATATGATATTTTAAAAAAATATTCAAATGTTTACAATCACAAATATGTAGTAAAAATGCTAAAACCGTAAAAAAAAAGTTACATTCAACTTAATAAGTCGTTATAATGACTTTTCCAGTTTAAAAAAAGAAGTAAAATAGCATGAGCTGCCCTTAAATGTGTTATGTAATTATAAATCAAAAATATTAGAAATACTAGTAATTTTCTATCTACAGTTAGTTATAAACCATATTTACCTGAATATTTGTGATGATGATATATCAGACATGATAATAATAAATGATGAAAATAGTCCAATATATGATCACATTTCATACAAAAATGTTATAAATATATTTATTCTAACTCTAAGTTATATAGACATAGGGGTTTATTTTGGTATTTAGGCATCCAAATGTATCTCTGGGGACAACAAAGGTATCATTTTAACATCCATGCATTACATTTTATATATTTTTATTAATAACAATTATTGATATTTGGCTCATTCATTAATAGTACTACATGGCCAGGGTATTGATTATGATCAGCATGTTTCAGTATATCAGCATTATTTTTGATTATTATGATTAATAATTAGCACAAGTATGTGCATCCAGAAATTGTGTTATATTCTGCCCTGAGTTTCACAGTGACTTGATAAGTAGCCAGTCTTTAGTGTATTCTATTCAAATCCAATGACAAGGGTGACTGTTGATTTTATTATTAATGTTACTTGCTGATTGTTGATTAGTATTTGATTTAATTATTCTTCTGTAATGCTGGAGATGTACCTTATAGTTTTGTTCATGCTGACTCTCTGTGTTTATTCTCTGTATTCATTTCATAGTTTTTAATTATTAAATGGGGATGATTATGGTTTTCCATCTCCCCATGATTTGCTGTAGTAAATTAATATCAGACACAAGCATTTTACATGGAATATTGCTGAAACAAATAAACAATTCCACAAATGGTAATGTTCAAATTATTATGTTCAAAGCTTTTTTTATCAGTGTAAAAAATACAGATTTCGACATTAATGCAAGATGTTTATTTGTGTCTACATGTTTTTCTGTGAAATATCATTCATCTCAGATATACAAAACAATCACAAAATATTCTATTTATCTAAGAATAACATTTAAAAAATAGTAATACTATTTACTTTAAAAAATCAAAACTTTATTCACTTTTTAGAGTAGATACAAAAGAAATCATTGACAGCATAAAATTAGGTGAAAAATAAATTATCAATGAATACATATAAATAGAGTATGTGAACTATGCATATAAAAAAATCAAACATTAGATTAGGGCCATGAAGCAATACATCATATATATATATATATTATCACTAGATGGAGCTTTACTAATATCTACGTACAAGCTTTATATACATAAATGCTGAGAGAGACAGAATTCAATATCTCTTTTGTTGTCTCCACCTTCAGATCAGCTGATTTGAAACTAATTGGCCATCATCAGTGAAGGGTAGGCACTAAAAACTAGATATAAACACTGACTCTAAACCTCAGCATTTATGAAAAAAGTTTCTATCAGCTTGCAAGCATGAATTTTTCAGATCCGTAAATATCTTTAAATCCAGTTAAACAAACTAGACAGGTATAAGAGTCTGAAAACAGTTCAGTTTCACCATATAGTATACAAAGCTTGTATGGAGATATTGGTAAAGCTCTATCTAGTGATCATAAAATGCAAGCTGTAAGCAAGTTAACAAAATTTATAACTTGTTTTGTTTATCATAAATGTACGCTTGAAGGTTTTTGCAATGATATATATTGCATAGGCTTTTACTATATGGTGAAACTGAACTGTTTTTAGACCCGTATTCCAGTCTAGTTTGTTTAACTGGATTTGAAGATATTTACATATCTGAAAAAATCACGCTAGCAAACTGATAGAAACTTTTTCCATAAATGCTGAGGTTTAGAGTCAGTGTTTAGATCTAGTTTCTAGTCCCTACCCTTCACTGATGATATACAATTAGCTTAAAATCAGCTAATCTGAAGGTGGAGAAAATGAAAGAGATATTGAATTCAGTCTTTCTCAGCATTTATGTATACAAAGCTTGTACGGAGATAAGGTAAAGCTCCTAATAGTGATCATAAAATGCAAGTTAACGAAATTTATAACTTGTTTTGTTTATCATATATATATTTTTTTTTATCGTATATATATATATATATATATATATATATATATATATATATATATGAGATTGAAACATAAAGGATGTAAAATCTATATACAATGTTGATGCTTTTTTACATGGCAAAATATGGTTTTAAAAGAAAATAATGAAAGTAATACATTAAATCAATAACATAGTTTCAAAAGTTACATAAATAAATATGATAGTTAAATTAATGCAAGTATAAAGAGAAACCAAAATCAAAGGTTCCACTAAGAACTTCAGGCAGTGCATTATATACATCATCTACTAGCGATACAGATAAAAAAAATCAAAGCTATATATATAACGTTTCAAATTCCATTTATTAATGACTTGCTTGGCTTAAAGGATAAATTAAAATTATCTAGATGAATGTACTCCAGTAAGAAAATTTATTATTGTATTATTTAAGTTTTTTTTTTTTTTTTTTTGGAAATTGCAGATCAAATAGTGCATTATACAATGTTTGTAAATAACAACCTTTTCTATAATATGACTTTTACATTATTGATGTTTAGACATATTCTGTAAAGTGGAAAACAATTATTTTCAATAAAAAAAATCACTGGAATTCACATTTACACTTTTGTTAGTGTAGAATATTGATTTCCAATTTCATTCACAAGGTTTGTAAGGATTTTTATTAAAAAAATTTTTTATCTTAGCATTTTATATAGATGTAGAATTTTATTTTACCAATTTTATGGAGATAAACTAATTAATAGCTGATCAAAAAAATAATTTAATAAACTAAAGATATTTTTTTGTTATTTTTTGTTAATAAAATATCGACTTTATATAAATCTCTGACATATATATATATATCGACTGTATATAAATCTCTGACATATATATATATATATATGTGTGTGTGTGTGTGTGTGTGTGTCACTTATTTCTTTGAAAACTTATTCATTAAGAGTGATGGATTTTTATAGAACAAATCATAGAGCAAATTGTATACTTTTATCATGTTTAGGGAGGACAATTGATTCCCCAACACTCATGTTAAAGCTAGAAGATTGTATAAAAAGCAAGGGATTATAATTGTTTTCTATGAGAAAATATTTAGCTTATTTCTATGGCTAAAAATTATGTGAAAAATTATTACTATTATATTAACAAATAACTTAACGTTGCATATATAATAGTTTAAAAAATGTTAATGTACAATATAAGCATGAGTGAACTCTGCTATACATGTATTATGCAGATATTCATTAAAATATGTATGTAGACAAGATAATGCAATTTAAATCTATGTAAAAAGAAAAAAATATTTATCTTAAAGTTCTGAGTCATTAGTTTCTCATTCTAAAGTTTATTGTTGTCTTTTATATCCTTTAAAACTCTTCTATTGACCACAAATTTAGTTGACTGAGTGATTTAAAACCTCTAAACTTTTGATTGGTCAATTACAGAATCAGCAATAAAAATGTATTTATCTTTTAATGTATGCTCCTACATATACAATGCTGTTCACAATTTAAATTAATTTTATTAAATTTAAAATTATAAATGTGTATTTATTATATGCATACAAACATGAATATTATTATTAGATGTGTGTGCAGATACAAATACACACACATATGCGTACATATACACTCTTTCAGATCAAAACAAATTTTTGAAAGCTTATATACATGAACTGGGAGGGTTTGAACTGAAGATTAAGATATTACTATGGATGGAACATAGTAGGTGAAACAGTATGATAGACAAACAATACTGTTTTAATATATATATATATATATATATAGATAGATAGATAGATAGATAGATAGATAGATAGATAGATAGATAGATAGATAGATTTATATAGATAGCATCTATCTATATATATATGTGTGTGTGTGTGTGTGTGTTTTAGGAATAGAATATACCTAGTTTTATATGATAGTAATAATAAAATTAAGTATGTTTGATAAATGGGTTTGTTATCATTTTGTTTTCTGCATATATTTCAATAATAATCTTTAACCATAAATAACTATAAATATACATAACCATATTGAGAAAGCTTTGTTTCAATTTGTTTTATTTTATGTGCTTAGCCAACTCTCAACTCCTATGATTCATAGTCATAGTATAAATTGTAAATAATGAGTGGGTGTATGTATGTCATTTCTCATTTACATCAAATTTAAATATGGGTTTAATTAGGAAGAATAGGGCATCTTTTTGAGAGGGCATGTATGATTTTTTTCTATTGATGGCAATTTTTTCACATGATATATGCTATGCCTTTTTTAGTTTTTGCTTAAATTCATTGTGTTCAGAGCACGCTATGTCAACAAATGATGGCATGAAATAATGACCACTTGCAGAAAAATATTTAAAAAATTTTGAATGTGTATCTGTATTAGTTCTTGCCTTATGTAGGTATGCTGGGATATATGTGTAGAATGGTTAGCCTAAAATTTCCCATAGTAAACTGTTGGAAAAATGTGTGGCCAAACACACAAAATAAAACAAGCTGAAATAAAGCTTTTCACAATAAGTTTATCATATATTTATAATTACATAAATTTGAGTTAATGCATATAATTTTATAATTAAACATAATTAAATAAAATTTAAAATTATTGTTGAAATATGTCTATGCATGTATATGTATTTGTATGTTGGTATAATTAGACAGTATTTTTTTTTTTTTTTTATATATTTTTTTTTTTTTTTTTTTTTTTTTTTTTTAGGTATTGTATAAATTATTGCAATTAATTTTTTAATAATATCATCAGCAAAATTATCATTACAGGAATCATTTAAATGTATTTTGAACAGTGCAATTAGTTCAATTATAATCTTTAAATCAATTTTTTTATATTATATATATATATATATATATATATATATATATATAAATATATATATATATATATATATATATATATATATATATATTATTGTTTAAAAAAAAATTAATTTATTTAAAACTGATATTTAAAATATCGATTATGGCAAATACATATAGAAAAATAGAAACAAGTATCTTTTATTTAAATATAATTTTGAATATATTTTGCATTTTAATTTGTAAAATTATATATATTTTTCAGTATTTGGAAATACATTACGTGATCACTATCTCTTATACTAGCACATAATTGTTATTAAACAAAGCAAAACTTGTCTGGGGATATTGGATGAATAGGCACTAGATAGGGATTTTATGCACAAGCCCTCTGGAATCTATTGATTATTCTGGTTGGCACAGGGTGGCACTAGTATATGGAGAGTTTTGCCTTGTTTGGAAATACATTGTGTAATAATTGTTTTATAATGTTTTAAAAGATATTTTAACATCATCAAATCTAGCATATTAAAAATGAACTTTCATTTACATAATAGACTTGATCCTTAAGAGAAAAAAAGCATGGAAACCAATGAAATTAGAATTTTTATGAAATGCCATACAAACATTATTTAGGATAAAGACATAAGAATGGTATCATTGGGAATACTATTTAAAATCCCACGATCTTGGATTAGACGTTCTCATTTTTGTCTCATTAAATTATCAGTACAAAAGTTAGTGCACATATATAACTAAATTTATTTGAAAGTAAAAATAAATGTTATGGGATAAGAATCTCAAATGGCTGTTTAAGAGATTTCATAGACTTCTGAGAATCTAAATATATAACATCAGATAAATTTACCTCATTAAGATAAATAATTTTATAGCAGAGTGGAGTAGTTTGATACAAACTCACAAGAATATTTAGGAAAAAATAATAATTACTATTGCTGATATATAAATAATACCCAGATTAACATTATAAAATGCTGAGTAAAAATACTTTATTAAAATTGAAAAGCAATTCATCAAAAATATGTTTTTGGAAGTCTAGTAAGGCATAATAAATAAGGGTTACATTCAACATTAGTTTACATTGAAGACACATTGGGAATTTTCAAGAAAAACATATACAAGGCATTGAACTTTATATATATATATATATATATATATATATATATATATATATATATATATATATATATATATATATATATATATATATATATATATATAATAATAATTAAACAAATATATTTAACACAGTATTCAAAATTAAATAATATATTCTTTACCAGAAGTACTTTCAATTGTTTCACTGACAATCTTTTCAACTGTTAATACAAACGTTTGTATTAACAGTTGAAAAGATTGTCAGTGAAACAATTGAAAGTACTTCTGGTAAAGAATATATTATTTAATTTTGAATACTGTGTTAAATATATTTGTTTGAATTATTATTATATAATTTAAAATACAGACATTTAATGGTTGTAGTTATATATATATATATATATATATATATATATATATATATATATATATATATATATATATATATATATATATATATATATATATATATATATATATATATATATATATATATATATATATATATATTACTTTTGAATTACATAAATTGTATATAACTAGATTATAAAATTTTGGTGGTAAATAATAAATACTAAGCTTTTTTATGGCTAGATCATAACTTTGTTAACAAATCCTTGAACGTGAAAAGCAAGGTTTAGCAAATAATTCATTTATTTCACAATTTTTTTAGATTTAAGAATGCATATGTTTGCTTAGTATACAAAAAACACCTTGTTACCAAAAGAGCTTGAAATAAATAATAAATAATATTTATTAGTTATGATATTTAGTTTATTTGAAGTAAAAGTATTTTTATTTGTTTCTCTAGTCATATTATAGATAAAAAAATGAAAAAAAAAATGTATAAATAGTTATGGGTAATATGAATGAAGATTTATACATTTAATTAATAAGAATATAAATATGCAGTATATTTAAACATAGTGATTATATTTTATAAATCCAAATAGGTTAAATACTTATAATATAAAATGTATATTACTTATAACACTTTTTTCATATACACTTAAAAAAATTGTTGTATTAAAGTGTATATGGAAAAAGTGTTATAAGTAATATATATGATTATGTGAAGATATGCAAAGAAAGTGAAAGAGAAGAATAAGAGAATATAAAATGTAATAAGTTAACTAATGAATATTGAATGCAACCATCTATAATATAATAATCTTTATAATTAAATATAATAACTAAGGCCTGCAAATTATATTTTTATATATTTATTTTATAAATATTTGTGGTAGTGTATCTATTTTGGTTTTTTAATATATTAGCTGCAGTACGTGAACCTGAACTACACATAATAAAATAAGTTTATAAATATGTAGAAATCAGACCAAAGATAACTGTTTGTCAAATAATACTTATTCAATCAATCACTATTTTTATATTTTCTTTAATCATACATAATACATTATCATACTTATTTATTTATCATTTATTTCCATCCTAAGGTATTGTAACCGATAATAAATTATGTTCACTCTATTTATAATAAAACATAAGGTGAATGGATCATCAATCTAAATCCTTATGTCATGTATACACACACACACACACACACTTATTAATTTTAAGTATCTTTTTCAAACCATCACAGACAAATTGAAATAGTGAATCAATAATATCAGGCCTTTTATTCATAAATCACTGGGTTATTCATAATAAAGCTAAATTCATTATGTGTGAGCATATGTATTGATTATGAATTTATTAGTTAGAAAATGAATTATCACAAAATGCAATTAAGAATCTTATTGTAATGACTCTTATGAATATTACATAATTTTATTCTTCCTAACAATAATTATAGAATAACGTACTGAACAATCATCCTGGAACATATCCCAAAGTAACTGCATATTAAATTTAAGAATACTTAAACTACATAAAAATATTTGTGCAATTTATTATTAACTTTAATAAAACATTACTTCAAAGTCTAAGAACTATATATGTGAATCATCATAAAATTGTAGATGTATGTTGAAATATATTTGTAAGAATAAGAGATGTAAAATTTTAAAAATACATTACAACTTTGTTTAACTACTTTATTGTCTTTTTTTACTATATAAACATATCAATGATACATATATCTTGTAATATAATTAGATTCTATTTGAAAATATTAAATTAAGAGGTGAAACCAACTTTTATTATATAAATATAATAAATGCACAATTCATTCATACCTTCAATAGTCTGTCAATAAATTCCTTAACATTTTTCAATATTTTTGTATCAGTCCTAATAAACTACTTAAAATCGAATAGTATTTATGCATATCAGCTTTGAATAATAATTATATTGATATAAACTCCCAATTTGTTTTATATTCAGTTCAATGTAAAAAAAGCTAATCTTTCAAATACCAATAATTTAAGTAAGTATAAAAAATGATTTCATCGATATAGCCAGATAATTATTATTAAATATTTTAAAACAAATAATTAATTGTGGAATGCACTCTTCCCAACTCACTCTCTCTTATAAAACTTTTAAATTAACATGATAATAATAAAATGCAATTCAAATCATTAAATATAATTTACACTAAAATTATTAATTCAAAATAAATAATAAAACATATTAACTCAGAAACAGATGGCAAAATAAATAACAATATGATTCATTAGGTAAAACATTGATTATTCTAGAATTTAAATAAAATATTTATAAATTAAAAATGACTTTTATAAAATTACATCAGATTAGTAATTATTCAGCAATCATATATAACAACAACAACAACAACAACAACAACAACAACAACAACAACAACAACAACAACAACAACAACAACAACAACAACAACAACAACAACAACAACAACAACAACAACAACAACAACAACAACAACAACAACAACAACAACAACAACAACAACAACAACAACAACAACAACAACAACAACAACAACAACAACAACAACAACAACAACAACAACAACAACAACAACAACAACAACAACAACAACAACAACAACAACAACAACAACAACAACAACAACAACAACAACAACAACAACAACAACAACAACAACAACAACAACAACAACAACAACAACAACAACAACAACAACAACAACAACAACAACAACAACAACAACAACAACAACAACAACAACAACAACAACAACAACAACAACAACAACAACAACAACAACAACAACAACAACAACAACAACAACAACAACAACAACAACAACAACAACAACAACAACAACAATAATAATAATAATAATAATAATAATAATAATAATAATAATAATAATAATAATAATAATAATAATAATAATAATAATAATAATAATAATAATAATAATAATAATAATAATAATAATAATAATAATAATAATAATAATAATAATGGTCACACTTGAAACAAAGATCCAGTCTATAAAATATAAAGTCCAATATGATAGATGACATTTTCAACATCAGCTTTTTTTCCAACTTCAAGTAGATGCAATCATAAACTGAACTAAATAGAAGACCAAATGTAAAAACAAGAAAGAAAGTATGCAGAATTGATAAAGACTTATATACTGAAAATTGTTGTAATTTGTTTTGCATTTGTAACAAATCAATATAGTACTAGATGTGACACTGTAACTTTTTAGATTCAATAAAGTTTTGCTTTGAGACATCATCATCATCATCATCATCATCATCATCATAATAATAATAATAATAATAATAATAATAATAATAATAATAATAATAATAATAATAATAATAATAATAATAATAATAATAATAATAATAATAATAATAATAATAATAATAATAATAATAATAATAATAATAATAATAATAATAATAATAATAATAATAATAATTTCATTTAGATACATTATTTTATTTTAAAATAGTTTTGAATTTGATATTACATTTAATATCTTGATGCCAAATGCTATGCTTTTCAAAATTGAGTTTAAACATTTTGTCATAATTGTCTTTCCACTCACATTTGAAATACCTATTTTGTCATCATGCTTTCTACCTATATTTGAAATATATATTGTTGATAATTATTAGTTCTAAGTTATTATATAGTTGGCATATGATTGACTTAATTGTTACTAAAGAAATCCCACAGAAACTACTATGATAAAGATGATTTTACAAATTTAGGAAGAAGTTACTAAGTAGAAATTAACAATATATGGAATGCTTATCACTACCCTGTGAATATTACTGTTAGGCCACATTTTAGTTTAATGGCAACTCCTGTATTGACAATCAGCATAATAATAAAGAAAATCAGAAATGGAGATAAATTCATTTCTGTTGCATATTATTTATATTAATTTTTTTCTAGAGAATTTTAATCACATAATTATAAAAAATGTCATTGTAAGAATTTTCATGATTCATTGTAATAACATAAAAAAAATTACTTCTAATTTCCAATTTATTTTTTTGTAAAACTTTAATATTCTAAATATATCTCTTAATTTTTATTTGCTAAGAATTTATTATGTAAAACAATTTTTAAATAATTTATTTTAACTTAATAGAGGATTAAACTTTTTAAAAAATATTATACTTTTCTTTTTTACAAGTAAACTATTTCTTTAAAAATGTTTTATAGTATATATATATATATATATTATACCGGTCGAAACTGCTTCAATATATATATATATATATAAATTAATAACTTTTAACCAGGTTTGTTTTAATTATAAAACTTTCTCAAACAAAAGTCAATAAATTGTACTTGAATTTTTTGCCTTCTTTGCATAAGTTGATCTGCAATCTATTTATATAAGTTATATATTTATGTGCACACACATTCTCCACATATAATTAAGTGAATGATTAGTAGATATATTATTATTATTATTATTATTATTATTATTATTATTATTATTATTATTATTGTTATTATTATTGTTGTTGTTGTTGTTATTGTTATTATTATTATTATTATTATTATTATTATTATTATTATTATTATTATTATTATTATTATTATTATTATTATTATTATTATTATGTTTCAAAAAAGGAAGTTTATTAATCAAAGAAATACAGAGTTTTTTACATTGATTTTTTTTTACAGTGATTTTTCCATTGGTTTTGTATACAAACATTTTTGTAGTCTTCAGTTACATGTTTTCAATGAAAAGTTATCTAGATCTTACATAAAAAATTGTTTATTGTAGAGAGAGGAAAAAATTGTCTTTTGTATTTCCATATTTTATTGTTATTGAATTTTCAGTGTTCTTGAATTTTTGGTGCTTATAGCATTAATAGTTGTTTGATAAGAGACCATGTAGCTGCATAAATATGAGGATTTGCTATTATATTGTCTCTATTCTGTATATGGTTTAATTTGTTGTAGAAGGTGGATGGATGCTTTCTGGGGATGTTGCCCATTAGATAGGTATACATGATACACCAAAAAGCATATAATACAAAGGTTGCTGCTCTAATGTTGGGTATTGATCTTCCTTGAAAAACCTTAATTATTTGACAAATGGTCATTTTGTTGGTGGTGTATTGTACCCATCATTGTTCTTACATTGTGTATTGCGGTACATTCATACAATAGGTGTTGTAGGGTCTCTTCAGCCTTGTGGTATAGTTCACAAAAAGGGTCTATTGAAACATACATCCTTTTATGGTGTAAGAAGTATGTTGTTGGCATTGCAATAAGATTTATTTTTAGAATGAAATCAAAAAATTTGGGCTCTAGTGACCACTTTTTGTACTCATGTAGTAATTTTCTGATGTTTATTCCGAGTATTGTGTTATCATCATTTTGGTCTCTTTCCTGTTGAATTTGTTCATGAATATTCCAATATAAATATTTGTGTGTATATTGCTCTGTTCTGTTAAAAGTTGTTCTATATTGATGGATGATTGATGATATATATAGACCTGTAGGAGGTGGTTTGTCAGTTGGAGTAATTTGAATTAAGCATTTAAGTTTTGGAAATTGATTCATCATTGAAATTACTAGGTTACCTAATTTTTGTGTATAAAAAATGTCAATATTGTGCAAACCTAGACCATTTTTAATAAGTGGTTGATTTAGTCTTTTTGATGATATTGCAACCACTTTTCTTGACCATAGAAGTTGATTACAGATGGTTTTAATCTTTGCTTTAAAAACGTTTGAGAACTTTATTATTGGTAAATAATATGTTATTTTTATTATTATAAGTTGATTTATTAGCTGGACCTTAGAATATATAGAAAGATATGTTTTTGATAGGGATGTAACAATGTGTTGTGCTTCTTCTTTTAATCTATTTTGTATTAAACACCTCATTCCAGTTATTCCCAGATGAAACAGGAATCCTAAAAAATGTGTTGGTTTTGCTTTATAAATGGAGGTGCATGGTTTTCTGGTAAACATTGAACATGTAGTAGTCTTTTCTGGATTAAACTTCAATTTGTATTGTTGCGTATATTCTTTAAGAATTTGTTGTAATTTTGGTCATTGTTTTTTTTAATTGAGAAAAACCGTGATGTCATAAATATAAGCCAAGCAAGCTATATATTGTGTAGTGCCAGGTACTTGAATGCCGGTAAATGTTTCTTGGATTTTTTCTATTAAAGGGTTAATATATAGAATAAATAATGGTGAACTGAGAGGAGAGCCTTGGGATATGGATTGGGTGGGAACAAATTAATGTTATGTATATTTCTCTGTTTAGAAGTAGATTTGAAATGATGTACATATATGTCTTGGGGATAGATGTGTTTCCAAGCATGTCTAGCAATATGGAAATGTCTACTCCATCAAAAGCTCACTCAATATCTAGTTGAATTGCTATTGGACTATTTTTTTTTCTTTCTTGTTGAATCCAGGATTGCTTTGAATAATGATGCCACTTGAATTGTGGAGGAGTTTCTTTTAGCAAATTGAACTTCTGATATCAGTGGCATTATATGTGGGTCTATAGTTTCCGTTATTATTTTTTCAAGAATTTTTATTGGCAAAGATTCCATGGAAATTGGTCTGAGTTTTGTAAGGGATGGGATAGTTTTAGTTTTTTGTTGAATGGTACTATTGCAATGGGATGAACTCCCTCCACATCCTGAATTTCTTGAGATAGGTGGTTTGCTAGGTTGCATAAATATTGTGCTGTGTATTTACTTAGGTGTTTTAGTATGAATAATGGTATTCCAGGATTTCCTGGATGGCATGAATTTGGTATTGTATTTAGTTTTTTCAGGAAGTCATTTGCTGTGAAAGGTTTTTGTGTTTCTGCTAGTCCAAATAGCTTGGAGTGTAATTTAAGTGGTGTTTTAGATTGGAGTTTGGTTTTAAAATGCTCAAAAATAGGAAGGATCATATTGTGTCCTGTATATGTGCCATCCTTTGTTTATATTGCCATTGGAACTTTGATGATTGGTGGGTTTTCCGGTGCCCATTTAATGTATTCTCTGTTCCACGTATGTGGTTGGGTTATGCATATTTTGCTTTTTTTGATTCTCAAATAGTCTTTTAGGGTTTCACACGATTTATTAAATGTACTTGTTTGACCACATATATACTGCTGTGTTTGGTGTGATGGTGTAATCATGGTTATTCGTTTATGAATTTCATTTGTGTCAATAATTTGGATGGTGGTGGTTGATTTTTGTCACATGTGATATATTGAATGATAGAATGCTTATGTATGCCAGATATTGTTGTATGGGGTTGAGATTTATATCTTTTATTTTGTTTAGCATTATGTATGTTTCTGAGAAAACAAATTTTGGTGTGGTTGTTGGAAGTAGTATTCTGATTGTTCTTGTTAGTGGGAGAAGTGATGTCTGCATTTGTGTAAGGTTTAGTGATACTATTTGTGCTGAATGATCTGAGAATGCTGAGGGGGTTAATTTTATTGCTATCTGGTGGTGCAGCATCGGGGAGTAGAAGCATAGATCGATGAGTGATGAATGATGACCATTGTGAAAAGATATTGTATTCATCGGTAGGAAGCCTTCACCACTCATTAGTGGTATAGATATTTTGTGAAGCCATTCTTCTATGAATTTCTGATATGACATGTTGCAATCACCAATCAATATTGTTGGGTTTGCTGTACTTGCTAGTATGGAGTTGATGTTCATTATTATAGTATTAATTCGGCTATTTTGAATAGGCAGGTAAACCAAAATTGTATTGAGGTTTATAGTTTTATGTTGAAAAGTTGTAATTAGTAAGTTAGCATCTATGAATATAATTTTGAAAGCTGTGAAAGGGCAGTTTGTTGAAATAAGAATGCCTGTGCCTGCAGAAGGTGATGAAGAGTCTCTTAAACAGGCATAGAAACCTTCTTTGGTTAAATATTTTGCTGGGTCAATTTGTGATCCATTAATCCAAGTATATGTGGTTGTGTAAGTGAAATCCATTGTTTAAGCTTTGCAATTTTTTGGGTAGAGTTTAAACCCATAACATTCAATGCGCCAATTTTTAATTTCATTAAATTGATGTTTGTTGGTTACATTTATTTTTAGGTTTTGAATTAAGAAAAAGGTTGTTCTATAGTGTCTTCATAATTTTGTTCTGTTTCTTCATCTATTGAGTTATTTGATTGATTATTTTGTATTGTTGTGTCACTATCATTTTCTTTCATTTTAAGTCTCTTGGCTGTCCTATTCTGTTTTGGTGGCCGGCCTGGTTTTCTATTTGGAGGTGTGGTGTTTTTTTTTTTTTGTATTTGTGAAAGGCATGGTGTAGTTAAGTCCATAATGGCTTCTGAAGTTTTATTTATAATTCTTGTTCTTTGTATGTGCTGTGTTTGTGCTGTTTCCTCATTGCTATTGCTATCTATTTCATTGGTGTTTTCTATTGATTCCATTGTATAATTTTGTTGTTTTTCTTGATTTAGTTCTTTATCATTTATTTTTGTTTTAACAGTTAAATCCAAAATGTGATCATATCTAGTTATGTTTATATTGTTTAGTTCTAATTGATGGTTTTCTATGCTCTCTGTATTTCCATTTTTTCTTGAATAGATGTCTGGATCAGTTGATTGTTGTTTGTAGTTAATTGGGGTTTGCTTTTGTCTGTGTTATTTTTTCCTTTTTCCTTTTTGCTACAGTTTTCTGCGAGGTGACTACATTGCCCACAGATGAATCACTGTGGTCCTAAGCCCCTTATATATATATAATTGCTTTCTGATCTATGACTTGTGTGGGGATATTCTCTGGTGTTATTGATTCATTAAGCTTCATTTTAAATGTAAAACTATTACTGCACACTGGAATAGGTGTATCAGTAAGTAAAATAGGTTTTAAATATAATACTTTGCCAAACGCTTTCATCATATTTTGAAAGTCATTTATATTATAGCCAAAATAAGTATTTTTAATAGTGCCTGTAATAAAGTTTTTAAGGTTTGGATCTACAACTATTAAAGCATAATTTCCTATTGTTTTGATTTCAGTTAAATTTTTTTTTTTTTTTGATAATCTTCATAGAATTCTACTGCCAAGTATCTCGAGTTGGGGTGTTCCCCTATGCTTGAGATTGTTTCCCAACTTCCATTTGCTGTTATAGCTTTCTCTCGGGAATTTGTAAAGCCTTAGATTTTTATCAGTTGCAGCCAGAACAATCAATCTGTTTGAAAAAAAAAAATTTAAATGTGTTGAAAAGCTTGTTCGGTATTGTATTATTAAATTCAGTACTGATTGTTATTAATTCTTCCTGAGACCAAATAGTCGTTGGGGGCTCAGGGTTGTTATCATAAACTAGATTTAGCTCGTTCATATCATCGTTGGTTACTCTTCGAAATCTACTAGCTGCAATCGAGTTTGAGTGAGTTGTTATAACTTTATTTTGCCAAGTGGCTTTTGTTACATTAGGATAAGTCTTTACATTATTATTGATGTTTCCATCATTGGAGTTTGTATTGGCACCATTCACACTTGAATTTTTTAGCTGTGCCGCCGCCATGTTTGATATATACTTGACGATTTTCAGTCTGTGTATTTACGTTTTTTTTTTTTTTTTTTAATATCTTCTTTTTAAGTGCAATTTTTTAAAACTTATGTCTGAAATATTTTTTGTTAAAAGTTTCAAAAAAAAAAAATTTACCTTTCAGTTTTCTGAGATTTTAAAAGTTTTTTATTCAGAGGTTCGTTGGCATGTTGTACTCGCTGCATAACAGGACCGCAGTATAAATTATTATTATTATTATTATTATTATTATTATTATTATTATTATTATTATTATTATTATTATTATTATTATTATTATTATTATTATTATTATTATTATTATTATTATTATTATTATTATTATTATTATTATTATTATTATTATTATTATTATTATTATTATTATTATTATTATTATTATTATTATTATTATTATTATTATTATTATTATTATTATTATTATTATTATTATTATTATTATTATTATTATTATTATTATTATTATTATTATTATTATTATTATTATTATTATTATTATTATTATTATTATTATTATTATTATTATTATTATTATTATAGTAGTATGTGAATAAACCAAAAGCTCAACAACTTTGAATATAGTTTTAATGTTGAGCAAACGTTTTTGTTTCTGTCATTATAAAAAATCATTTTATCTTCAGAATATGAAGTTATGCTTATGTGACACTTACTTGAGGATGTCTGCATCTGTTTCCATAAACAAAACTTTGTTAAAGAATTCAAGCTATTAAAGTTATTTTAGTTTATTTATTTTATTTTCTGTTAGTGACATCAATAAATTATTAATATTTTGTCATATTAATAAATTCATAGTTGTTTGATTTATTATGAATTCCACTCATCTTACATAAAATCTTAGTCACGTGTGTAATTTGATTTATTATTGACATTGTCAATTCCCTGACATTTTTAATTGTGAACTATTTCCAATTGCAGTATATATCAAAGTCAATAAAATTACCCTTTGATTTAAAATATATGATAATACAGAATCTGACTTTCATTTGTTTTTGTTTTTATATTTCATAGCATCAGCCAGAAACCGAACCTGGGAGAACTGCTTGTAAGGCAGCTCTGCTGACCACTCCACCACCAACAGTCGCTGAATATCTCTTTTATCTCAGTATTTATATGCATAATTAAAATTAGATTTAAACACCGAAAGAATCTCACTACTTATAAAACTTTTAATGTTATTTCTTTAATTTAATTTACAAGATCATTCATATATTCATAACCATACTTATCATGAGGCTATTAAATATGAGTCTTTTAACTATATGTACTGCTACATAAAATACTCAGTATGGGTCTTGAGAATAATTGTTGTTATAAATCAATATAATTATGAATATGTGAATGGTAAGTGATTTGTCAGCAAACATAAAAAGGTTATCTCATGCAAGAAATATTTATATATATATTTCATTTATGCTGTATATCTCTTTCACTGGGAAAAATCAAATTACAGTTAATAACAATAATTTGTATTTCTAGATAAGAAATATGTAGGATTTTATGTATATGCATATATGTGATATTTTTATAGAGGTAGCAAAAGAAAACAAAGGTAATTCTTGGAGTACTAATTACAATAATTATATTTATAAAAAATATTTATTAATTGTTTAATATAGTTATACTAACAAATAATATTATGGATAGCATTAACCTAAATTTGTTGGATAGGTCTAATCTTAATCTGCTAAAAATTTTACAAATGTTCAAAGTATTGGAAGAGAATATAGAAAATAACTCTTAAGTGGTAGAAGCAAATATAAAAGATAATTCTAAAGAATTGAGAGAGAAGTTAGAAGCAAATTTAGAAATTCAATTTAAGCACTACTAGTTATAAAAATAAACTTATAAGAGATCTGGAACTGACAATGTAACCTTGAGGGATTGAGCTATGATTCAATTCATACCACTAAAAGGAAAAATAGAGAAATCAAGAAAAAGAGTGGAAATGGAGATAAAGAAAATCAAAAAATTGAAACTTCCAAATTAGAATGCCAAGTTTTTCAAAGGCATCATGAAAGACAAAAGATCTTTGAAAAAAGACTTTAAACATTTTAAGAATGAAATGAAATCCTCATTTCAGAAGGAGTGTGGGCATACCATTAAGATCTAAAAAATGAGATGGTTAGGTTTACCCAAAAAATTGTGTGGAAATAGCCAATAAAATATGGAGCAATAAAATGAGAAAACTCATGAAAAGATACAAGTGATATCAAAAGTTATTTGGATATATTTCAAGTGACAAATCACATGATAAATTAACTCAGCCCCTAAATAAATAAAATGGATAATGGTAGAATTTTTTACCATGAGTTGAAAGAGGTAATAAACATGAGTTGCAAAGACATTCTATGATCCACAGAGGCTGATCCAGGTCAAAGAAGGCTAAGAATGTGACCTGTATGTATCAAACTAGCAGATAACATAGGAGATTTGAAACCTCAAACAAATAGCATAGTAGAGAAAATGGAAAAAAAAAATATAGAATCACATAAGCAATCAAAAATTTGGTTCAATAACTGCTAAACTGAGTCACTCAAGGCTTTGAAAAGTTAGAAAATAAAATGATAAAAAGAAGAAAAATGTAGTTTAATAATATAACCAAAAGTAAGATAAATTAAGTGTTTCTTCATAGTTACATTTATAAACAGAAAACAAAAACTATATGCCATTTTAAGTGAAATAAACAAAACTAAAATAGAACACCATGGAAAACATACAAATAAAAATTACTTTAATAAGTTAATCATAGAAAATCAGGATATCTTAATGTATGACCATAAAAAATTATTTGATTGGCAAATGATAATTAGAAAAATTCAGCCTATATCTATCTATGATTAAGGACAGCGAAGCTAACACAAATTATTTAAAACTGATAACATAAATTTCATAAGCAGACCTAACTTTGAAACATTGTCAACTTATTTTACAAATATCTCAACCAGATAACACACAAATGAGAAAAAAATATTAAATCATGAGGTTGGAGGATTAGGTCCAATGATCCATCACAATTATTTTTTTATATAGAATCAATATTTTGAACAAATAAATTAGTTATGTCAATTTAAATTAGTTTAATCAGTGTTATCCACAAGATATTTATTATACGTATCTGGCAAGGATGAAATTCAAAATTTCAATATGTCTATGTAAAACTCCTGTTAGTTTAAGGATTCATAATCACATATCTAAAATGTTGATTATGAGGAAAGGATCATATAATATAATAGGTTATATATGTATATATATTCATATATATATATATATATATAAATAGTGTGAATATATATATATATATATATATATGAATTCACACTATTTGTCTATGTTAAATTCACTCAAATTCAGTCTATAAACTATAGCAGTGATAGCCAAAACATCAACCACAATCAACTGGTTGACCACAAAGCTGATGTGAACATTGATATATTATAGTGATAAATTCAGAATTGATTTGAATATAAAAATAAACCCCCAAAAATTAAAATTTATCCTCATTTAAAAATAGTTAAATTTAAAATAACACCTGATGTCATAGTTGGTCTCAAAAGTAAACCCAGATTGAAAGAAGCTGGTAAAAATTAAATTATTTTTGTAAGGCTAGAACTACAATTTTTAGAAATATTTAAATGTTATTTTCCTGAGGAAAAATGAAGTAACTTGTCTTGGATACCAAGTATTTTAATGAACTGATTTTAAAACAAAGAAGTTATGATCTTTTTAAAACACTTTGTCTAGCTAGCAAATAACCCTCCAATGAGATTTAAAAAGAAAACAGGACTTTTTCCTAAATTTAAAATAGATGTCAAAGCAAAAAACAAATTGTATCTAATTATTACAAAGACTATTAGCAGAAAAAATGTGAGGATTTTCCAGGGCACAGAGAGAATTTTTGTAAAATATTATTTTTATTGTTGTTATGTATTTTTTTTCTCTAGCAAATTTTTGATGCTATGCTAGGAAGGGGATGTGTTTTAAATGATCTTACTTGTATTCATTTATTAATTATACAAGTGAAGCAAAAAAAAAAAAACAAGTTTTATAAAAATTAAAAAATGAATTTAGGATTTATCATATTTTGGAAAAAAATATTGATTGATTAACTTTCATTTTGTATAATTTATAAAGCCATGTTTAATTACTACAGAAAAAAGAGAACAGAAAGTTAAATATAAAAAGGTTTTTAAGTAAAGAACACTGAATAAAGATTGCTGAAGTATAAAATGAAATGGTAATGATAATTCAGTAAATGTCAGTTAGATTAATTGTAAAAAAAAGATAGCATTGTTTAATTAGAGCAGAAAGCTATTTTGAAACTAATTAAACAAAAGAATAAAGAAAAATTGTTAGTACAATTATGACCAGAAAGACTAATTATGGTGAAATGAATGTGCATAAATGCAATAAGGAATATGCAAGTATTGTATTGGTCAGTTTTGTCTGTTCATTTAAGAAGATCTAGAATCTAAGAAAAAGTACCTCAAAACAAATCATGTGTGAGATCATGAACTCTGCCCTATTTGTCCAGTCTCCAGATCTACCAACTTATGAGCAACAATTCCAATGATACCTGATCTATTTATATCTTTCACAGCTGGCATTGCAAAATGGAGAAACAAAGAGACTCTATTTTAACAGGGACACTATGGTGAAGCCTTAGCATAATAATAATTACATGTTCTAGACCATATAACAGATAGAGACTTTTATAAGATTAGCAGGATCTCATCCAGTAACAGTAAGCATTATTTATTTAATAAAGATATCATATTTATTAAATAAAGGAAACAATGATTCTGAAGGCTTAATTATTTATATATTTCTAATTTATTAATGTAGTAATATGTTTATAATAATTATTCATTAATTATTATTAGCCTCTTTACATTTTATTTATAACACAATATTTTTTTTTTACAATTTAGGATATCATGTACAAATTCATTGATAGGTGATTTTAGTGTGGGCTGATTGATATACCAATAACTAACTGATTACATTATGAAAATATGATTTAAATTGCAGAATAATATAAGTATATTTAGGATTCTTTAATCCAACCCTGGAGAGAAAAGTAGCACTTTACTGAGTTTTCTTAACAAATATAATTTGGGCTTTATTATAAATTTACAGAATTATTAAAAATTAATAAATAAAATAATTAATCTCAGCTTATGCTGAGAAAGAAAATGTATATGAAAGAGTGTTGATAGAATCTCTAATGGTGTCGCTGAATGGTGCGCACACAAAAATATTTTAATAAATTAAAAAAAAATCTGCTTAGTATAATCAGAACATTATGGCTGATGGATATTCATAGGTTTTTATTTGGAATGATAAATAAAAAATCAGTATGTGAATGATGGCATATTGATCTGTGATCCATTTTTGGATCCTAAAAGGTGCTTCATATTTTATATTAAGAAATAAGTGACCGATATTTTTCTACATATTTAGCAGAATTAGCTCATTGAATAAAGAATAATCTGGTGGGAGTTGCTATGGGCTAACACTCCTGAAGCAATCGCATGCAGAAGTTCCTCACATGATGAAGAGTTACAAAAGGGGTTATAGCCTTGTTCATGGACCTGGATATGAGAAAATGGGGGTTGGCTGTCAGATACACCCAGAGGGATGAAGCACTATATATATCTATATATATGAAAAACAAAAACAAGTTATATATACGTAAACTTGCTATCGCTTGTATTTATGATCAATAGATGGAGCTTTACCAAGACCTCCAAACAAGCGTATTTTTGTTTACATAAACGTCAGAGTCAGAATTCACTGTCTCTTTCGTGTATATATATATATATATATATATATATATATATACACGATATATATATATATATATATATATATATATATATATATATAAGTCAACAAAGAAGTCTGGATGCATTCAATGCTTGAGACAACAAATATAAAACATTTAATATCAAAATTATTGAATTAATACCTATGTATTGGGAATATCTGATATAATACTATGATTGAGTTACTAAACAGTTTGGGATAAGTTTAATAAAATAATAGAAATACGAATCTACTTTGTCTTGAGAGTCCCCATCCCTTATTACATTAACTTATATATCAACTTTTTGCAAACATTAAAATAACAGATGAATATCTGTCATTAAAGCTGTTATAACATATTACAAACGATCATACTTCAGATAATAAAATATTTAATTTTAAATTAATACATATTTTTATTTTAGAACTATTACTATTATTTTTAATTGGGAATAACATTGTTTTTTAAATTAATTATTTATAAAAACAGATTTTTGTTCTGCTATTTGCCGATAACATTAGAACATAATTAACTTGTTTTCTCCCAAGCTGGCAAATGTCCACAGTAATGAAAACAACAAAATATTTTTTAACTAAGAATTAGTTAACCTTTCTATAAAAAGTGTGGGGGGCAGGGGAAAGAGAGAGTGAACATACTTGAGAGTAATGAAGGTTACTGGAATACTAGTTTCAAAATACAAAATATAGTAATAAAGTTATTATAAAATATTGCTACCACACAAAAGTGAAATAAGAAAATATTATATAATTGAGAATTAATGACAGGAGAGATATGAATAAAGAGTTTATAGAGAATGGTGTACATATGAGAATCAGGTAAGAAAATTATAAATTATTTTACTTAGTATTTGATTTCTGATCTCAGAATCAACTAGGATTACATTATCTTTTATTACATAAATGATTACCTTAATCAATAGATAATTGCAGCATCCATTGAAAACTAGATCTAGTTTTTGATTCTTGTTCATCAGACAGTTAGTGTTTCCATTATTTATCCTTTAAGTAATGATTACAGTTAATGAGTAGATAGGTCCAGGACAATGATTTGGGGAAGACTGCATTGGAATGGCCAGAAAAGATGGATCTTTCCTTTACTCATGGCACATTGATTTGAAATTATGACCAATGTGGATTAATTAGCCATTATTTTTTAATAGTAGCTGTTCTTCTTTCTGCATTCAAATTTAGCCCTATTTATATATTTGTTAAATTATTATGGAATTTTGTTGTAATTCCTTCAGCAATTTAAATACCTTGACCATCTGTAATTTGCAGACCAGATGCATGCTTTTGTTCTAGTAAGTTAGAAAACAATATAACCTGATCAAACATTTCTTGAAGGATTGTTATATAATCTAATCTTAGATTTTAAATTTAATGTAAAATGTACAATTTTTTTCACTAATAGGTTTTATGAATTGCTAATGGGTTTTATACTAATTAATTTAATTGTGTTCAAGAATATTTGGCATGATTGCATCAGATATTCTGACCACCATTACTGAAAATAAATAATATTTTAATATAATTTTAAATATATAATCTAATATGATAATTATTTTACAAGTAATTATCCATCACCTGTTAGATGTACATATCCCTTACACACATAAATGACTTTATAAAATATTATTTATTTAAGATATTTAATTTAAGATAATTGTAAATATCTCCATCATGATTAATTTTGAAACTGAAGCAAAAATGAGATATATAAGTGTGTATATTAGCATAGGGATAAAGTTTGAATTTGGTTTGGTGGTGGGAGATTGGAGAGGGCTGTGAAATGCTATCTGACTCTCAGATTGACCACTTCAGTATGCAATTAAAACTTAATGATTATTTTTGGTAAAAGACTTGATTCTATTATGGAATAGTCTGAAGAAAAATAATGGTCATTTATTTTAATATTATTACCAGATATGAAACAGTGATAAATATAAATAGTGTGTGCAGAAAAGTATGGTGTGCATTTTTAGTTTTCATGAAAGATGCTTTCCGATGTCATGTATGTTCAACTTTTGAAAAAGGATCCAAAATAAAAGCTATATGGAAAGTTATAATAATTTTCCACCATGATAGAATTGTTACCAGAGACCATGCCTCTGTAGGTACCAATAGCTGGATAAGGCAAATCAAAAATCACATATCATTGTATTGGTATAAGCCTGACAGTTCCAATAGGATTTTGTAGAGAAAGACTGAGTAAAAATAAATTTAATTATTTTAACTCAGGCCCATGTAATTAGAATCAAAAACTTATTGATCACATTTGTAAATCCCAAACTTTTAGAGATCTGTGTTTTATGTGTTCAAAAGTTAATAAATAATTTTCATCATTACTAGTGATAATTTTCTTTACCCTTGCATTATTAGTGTTTGTTTGTTGGCACATTGATGCACAAAAGGTTTACAATAAATTAACCAAATACATGTGTAAAAAAAATAAAATCTTATCACTATCAGAAACTATGGGAAGATTGTATTTTTATCATGATGAAAAATCAATGTGTATGTATTATTTGATATGTGCATGTGGTTTACTGAAGAAAGCCAATGTTGAAAGGCATTTCCATACTATTCATAAAACTTATGAAGATGATTATCCAAGAGGTACTTCATTAAGAAAAGCTAAAGAACAATAGATAAAGACATAACTCACTACAAACACAAATTTGTTGCCAAGTACTATATGGGCTCCATAACTGCAATAATTGCACCATTCAAAGTTGCTGAAACTTTAAGTAAACTCAAGAATTCTTAAGATAGACAAATATGGAGAAATGCCTTCATCAAAGCTGGTGAAGTATTATTTGAAAATTTTGAGAATAAACCTGAAATAATGACTGTTGTCACCAATATGTCATTATCATGAATAACATGCATGCATAGGACAAAAAAAATGAGTTAAAGTCCTGGAAGAGGTTTTAGCTAAAAACATTAACAATTGTAATTTTTTATGACTAAAGTTTGATGAATTTACTGATTACACACTTATTGCACAATTACATATTTTATTCACATGTTTTTGATGCTATGCCAGATGCAGAAGAATTATTAACAATTACAATTCAAAGAAAGAAAAGAAGTCAAGATATTTATGATTTATTGAAGAATTACACTTTGCGAACAAATTTTTCATTTCACAAAAAGTATCAATAAATATTGATAGAACTCATGTAATGTTTGGCAGTAAAATTGATTTTTTTGTGTGTAAAAACGATACAGATATACCTGGGTTATGGACTATCATTATATTATACATCAACATATCTTGTATTCAAAAGTATTGAAATTCAATCATGTTGTTAGTGTTACCTTCAAAATTTGTAATAAATTATGATAAAAAAGCTTGTTACAACATCAATTCTGGGATTTTCTAAAGGAATGTGAGAATGAACATAGTAAATTATTACATACTAACATGAGAAAAGTTGAGGAAAATTTTTAATCAGATTCAGAAAACTTATATCACAAATAAGATCATTTTTGGAAAGTAAAGGTGAGTCATATCCACATCTTAATAAAAAAGATTGGCTTTTGACCACACTATTTTCTATAATATTATGGAAAATCTAAATAACATAAATGTAGAATTATAAAAAAGACAAAACAATAATAGTTATGGTAAGAATTTCAAGTCATTTAAGAAAAATAAAGTATGTTTGTAATACAACTGAAGCATTGTGAATTAAAACATTTTACAAATATGGTTGATGAGTCTAAAGATAAAAAGAATGTAATCAACTACTAATATGTTGAAAATATAATATTCCTCTTAAAGAAATTTGAAGGGAAGATTCATGAAATTTCACAAAATTGAATACATTGCTAGTTTTTTTTTTTTTTGTTTTATCCATTTAATGTTATCATCAATATTGAAGATATCAGGAACAAATTGTAATATTAGAAAGAGCTGAGGTACTTTAATTTTAGTCATAATAAAAGGTCTTTGACTGTGTATCCTAATAGAATAAAAAAATAATCAGTTACCATCTTGTAAAAGCATCATCAATATTTGTTAGTACAAGATAAGCTCTTATCAAAAAACCCCAGCAATTCCTAAGTAGTTTAAAAAACATGATTAGGAACTGTTCTGACAAAACTAATGTTTTTTTCTGGTTTCCAGTTTGAAACCCTGAAAAAAAAACATAGGTATCCTCAGATACACTTTCAGCAAATAAGTAGCCACCAATGGCTAAAAGTTTAGCAACCAAAGAACTATAGTACTGTCATGAATTAAGAAAAAATAATTATCAGATTTTTGGAATAATTAGTAAGCTAATTTTAAAAAAAGTGTCCAATTATTTGCTATACAAAAAAAAAGTACCTATTAATAAAAAGTTCACACAAAATAGAAAGGAAACCCACTAAATGGAAAATAATTGGGTGAGCAATGTGCTCTAGTAAATATACATAAAATATTTTTCTCTAATGTAAGAGAGTCATAGTAGTGTCCTTATTCCTAAGTGTAAATCAATATATATATGAAAAAAAAAAACACAAGTTAAAAAAACTTGCGAACACTTGTATTTATGATAACAGATGGCGTTCTACCAAAAACACCGCCAAGCGTAGTTTTCTGTTTGCATAAACGTCAGAGCGAGCATTCACTATCTCTAACCTTAATTCCACTTTCAGATCATGATTTCAAGCTATTTGCTATGTCAGCGAAAGAAAGGAATAAGAAACTAATATATATATATATATATATAAACATAAACTTGTTTATATTTCATTAATTATTTTACTTTTTATAAAGTCATTTACTTGTTGTTTACTCATTTTTATTCATCACAGATAAACTAATTAATTATATGTTGTCTAGAAAAGTTTAATATAAATACGATCTAATTTTTTTTAAAAAAGCGTTATAAAAGAAAAGCTTAATTACTAAATATACTACAAGAGAATAAATTAAAATTAGTAAATAAAACATATATTATTTGAAGACCCACTATACCGAATTTCATACAAAATTAATATTGGAAAAGAATAAAAATCGTTATGATGTTCTTCAATAAAATATTAATCAGAAAATAAATTCTTTACAACAGCTATATAAATATCAATAATTTTTTATACATTCAAAGCATTTTTGTAGCATCAGATTTGGTATCCTTTTCAAGTGTTAATAATATATTACATTAGAAAATTCTTTCAGACATAAAACCATCTAGTATTCAATAATGAAATTAAAACAAACAGTAAAAAAGATAAATCATTAAAATCAATACAAAGCCTCACATATAGATCCAGTAATTACAAAATAACTGACGATAAATAAACTACAAGCATTTTTTACAATTATATATATATGCCATTTTATATAATTTTTCATTTATTTTTAATTAAAATATTATTAACCAAATTTATAGAAGTCTTGTAAAATATTAATACAATTATTTAAATTATTTTTAATAAATTTGTTTCATATTTTTTTTTTTTTTTATCTTTCATGTAATTTAAATATTACATGTGAAATTGTAAAATTATTTACTTTGAGCATACTGGCAAGCAATTAGAGGAAAGAGACAAAGAATATAATAATGCAATTAATAGAAGAGATGACAAGTTTGCATTATACTTTCGTACCTTGAAATATGGTCATATAATAGATGCTGCAAAAAGTATTTTATATTTAAACTACATAAATGATACAAAAAGAAGACAAATATATAAAACACACTATATTAAAAATAATTTAAATAATTGTATGATTATTTACAAGACTTCTATAAATTTGGTTAATAATTGCTTAATTAAAAATTCAATTGAAAATTATATAAAATGACTATATATATAATTATAAAAATGCATGTAATTTTTTATTGTATTTTTTGGGTATGGTCAATTATTTTGTAATTACTGGATTTATATGTGAGGATTTTGATTTACTTAAATGATTTATATTGTTATTGCTTGTTTTAGTTTCATTATTCAACACTAGATGGTTTTGTATCTGAAATATTTCATTTTTTATTGATATTTATATAGCTGTTGTAAATAATTTACTATTTTCTGATTATTATTATTATATAAAACTAAATAATTTAAATTTATTAATCTCGAAAAAAGTTATAAATCATGAACATTAAGAGTGTTCAATATTTATTCCAGTTTTATATAAAAGGATAAAAACACCATAATCTTATATATTCTAAAACTTATACAATGATAATTATAATATACACAATAGAGACATATGTTGGTAAAATAATAGAAAATAACTAAAATCATTTACTTGCCATTTGAACTGGCTATCACCATTATCAGTCGCTTATATATAAATCTTTAGTGGTATTCAAACATAAGAATGCAATGCTGAAAAGGTTTAGTGAAAAAGAGTCAAATGCCTGCTTTTTTCTAGTGCCTGTTTGCTAAGATAAAATCCATATGCATTTAAAAAATAACTATCACCATCCTATAAAAACACTTCTTATGTATTTATCCAATTTATTCTCCAAAAATAATAAAATAAACTTTCAGATAAGAAGATAGCTGTTCAGTTGATATTAAACCCTTATAATATCATCTGAAGAAGGAGTTGATTATATCTCTTCAAGGTATTCAAATTAGGATGTTTTAGAAGATTGCATCATCCTGGTTATAATAAAAGCAAGGACCATCAGATTGGGTTGAGGAAATAACATCTAAAGTGAGTTTAACCTCCACTTATGATAAGCTTCACTGATCATGAAGACTTTAAAACAACTTAATACATATATTTATATGTAATATTATGCATGAATTTTTCTATTTTCGAACATTGAAATTTTCATTTCCTTGCACATGGTAATATGTAATTTATCAGTATAACTTATGTATTTATGTGACAAACATTCTCTTCATATAATTGAGTGAATGAATAGGTAGGTAGAAGATATATTATTAATGGTTGTTTATGGTTAGGTGTACTGTGGCTGCTGGGTGATGCTGCAGTAGCATCAAGAATTACCAAGCAGCCTGCAATTAATAAATTTCTATCCAAAAATCATTGATATTGATGAAAAATTAAAATGAAAAAAATCGCTGAAATCAATGGAAAATTAAAATACAAAAATCATTGAAATTGATGTAAAATTAGAATGCCTGAAGCAATAAATAAGAAAATTACAATGCATAAGGCAAACAAATAGAACAAATTTTCACACCCATTCTGCCTGCACAATTTCTATCATAAAGTCTTTGAAATTGATGTAAAATTAAATGCCTAAGGCAAACAAATAGAAAAATTAAAAATAGAACAAATCTTTCTAAAATACAAATCAAAAAGAAATCGTGTAAAATGTTATAAAATTCAAATTACAAAAACAGAAACTCATCTAATATATAATGCACACATCTCTGTAAGAACAATTTGATCAAGAATAAGTAAAATACAAATTACAAAAACCCAAAAAATCATGAATGCAATTTTTAAAAGCCTATGAAATAAAAGAAAATAAACTTATTATAAAAGCCTATGAAATTAAACAAAAACATACTAAATCTCCAAAAAAAAAATTAAGGAAGCTAAACTAATTGTGGTAATGCAGTATATTAAAAAAAAACTGACTTTCAATACTATAATGATGAGAAGTACAATAATTTACAAACCATAATAACATATTAATGATTATTAAGTGATTAAATATAGATGACAATGAGCTCATATCTATTTAAAAATAAAAAGAGCTATAAAATACAAAAACAAAAATTGGTGTCTAACTAACAGCAAGAAGAATTAAAGTGAAAAATTGCAGATGGCAGGAATACTATAATACTAAATTAATTAATCTCTGTTTTGAAATTGTGGCATATCATAATATATAAATTTAGCTTTAAAAAAAAATACTGACAGAGTACTTTTCAAAAATATGCTAAATTTTATTTAACTAACAGATATAATAATAATTTGCAAACTGTAACAACAGACTAATTCATATTAAGTAATTAAATAAAGATTGAGTAATTTTCAAAATATACTAAATTTTATATAACTAACAGATATAATAATAATTCACAAACCATAATGACAGGTTAATACTTATTAAATATTTAAATGTAGTTAACAACTAGCTCATAGCTATTTAAAAATAAAAGTAGCTATAAATTACAAAAACAGAAATTGGTGTCTAAGTAACACATATACCCCCTCCCCAAATCATTCCTGGACATTATCTAACTAATAGATATAATAATAATTCAAAAACCTTTTTTTTTTTTAAATCTGAGTTTATATCAAAAATATACTATTTAAAAACTAAAAATAGCTATAAAATACAAAAATAGAAATTGGTTTGTAACTAACAGGGCAGAGAATTAAAACAAAAAATGGCAGATGGTTGAAATAATATAATACTAAATTAATTATTCTCTGCTTTAAAATTATGGCACATCTTAACACATAAATTTAGAAATAAAATAAATAATTAGAATAAAAAATAGAGTTTTAAGTAATTGAAAATTTATAATTTAATGGACATTCATTATAGCTAGCTTCATTTAAATAATATTAGTTTTTAAAGTAGATTTGTATCAAGAAATATTACAAATTTATTTTCAGGTCAAGTTGTCTGGCATTGAATGCATTGATCGTCTTCAATGTCCTTGGGAAAGGTAGTCATTGAATTCCTCCATACTGACAAAAAACAAATTTGGGCTTTCTGAGATCTCTCTATTAGTGATGAAATACGGGGTTTACATATTAAATTTTACTCCTCTATTGCATTTGCTTACAAGTGGTGTTTGCAGCATAAAAATCAATAATTAGTTTTCTTCCATTAACATTTAACCTATGCACAATTTTAAAATTTAGAAACTGATAAATAGTTTCATAAACATTTCATTTTTATACTCCCATTGAAAAAGCTACTGTAAATAATTTTGTGGAACTCAGGTCACTGACAAATTGATGGTATCAGGTTTTTGGCTCGTAAGTTGATTTGGACATTTTTAAAATCAACAAGATATTTTTTTTAGATTATAACTGATTAAAATGTAAAAAAAACAAAAAAAAAAACAGCATTTGAATAAAAGTAAAATAATACACTTTCTCATTTTAATTTATAAATGAAATAATTTATATATATATATATATATATATATATATATATATATATATATATATATATATATATATATATATATATATATATATATATATATATATATATATATATATATGGATTTTCTCATAATATGAAAATAAAGATTGATTATGATGACTTAAGTTAACAATTAAAAATACCTTGATCAGATTATTAATATAGATGAAAACATAATGAATGAAATTAATCATAGAATTAAACTTGGTAGGAGTGCTTTTGGTAGAAATGTCATACAGAAAAAATATGTCTATGTGTTTGAAAAGGTAATTGTGTTTTACCAGTTCTTAATTATGGATCTGAGACTTGGACACTTAGTAGAGAAGCAATATAGAGACTTCTGATCACAAGGAGAAGTATGGAAATATGTATCTTGGGAGTAACAAGAAGAAATTGAAAAAATTGTAAGACTGAAGTGAAGTTGGGTTGTACATATTGCTAGAAGAGATGATAATAGATGGACTATTGAAATCTGAAACTGGATTCCAAGAGATTGTAAAAGATGCAGAAAGAGACCACATTTGAGATGGATGAAATACAGAAGGGTGCAGGATTGATGTGGAGAATAGAAACTAATATCAGAGAAGTTTGATTGAACCTGGAGAGATCTGGTTATCTATCCACTGCAGGATAAAGATCTCTTCCATGTTCAATCAATCATCTCTTATCTTTAATTTCTTTGCTATGCATCACCCTTGCATACTTTTGTACTTCATTAATCCATCTCAAATGCCATCTCTTTCTGGGTCTTTTACAATCTCTTGGAATCCAGTTTAAGTTTTCAATTGTTCTATTATCATCTCTTCTAGAAAAATTTCCAGCCTAACTACTCTTCAGTCTTTTAACATCTTCAATGAGGTCAGTAACACCTGTTTGTTCTCTTACCCCTATAATATGTTTTCGATCTTTTCTTGTTACTCCAAACATGCATCTCTCTATACTTCTTTGAGTTGTCACAAGTCTCTGTTAAGCTAATCCATTAAGTGTCAAAGTCTTGGATCCATAATTAGAACTGGTAAAACAAATTTATCTTTTCAAACACATTGGCATATTTCCTTTTAGTATCAATTTATTTCTACCAAAAACACTCCAACCAAGATTAATTCTATGATTAATTTTATCCATTATGTTTCTTTTGTATTTATAAACTGACCAAGGTATTTGTAATTGTTAACTTCTTCATTTATTTTCATATTTTGAGAAAATCCATATATATATATATATATATATATATATATATATATATATATATATATATATATATATATATATATATATATATATATATATATATTATTTGATTTATAATTTAAAATGCATTATTTTACTTTTTTAAAAAAATACTGTTATTTTCTTTTTACTTTTTAGTCAGAGGTAATCTAAAAAATACCTTGTTGATTTTTAAAATGTACAAATTAATTTACCTGTGGGGAACCTAGTATTATCAATATGTCACATGACTAGAGTTTTGTAAAAGTATTTATAGTAGCTTGTTCAATGGGAGAACAAAAAGAAAATGTTTATGCAACTATTTATCACTTTCTAAATTTTAAAAATGCACGTAGGTTAACTGTTAATTTTTAATTTTAAAAATAACAAACTTTAATGAAAAAAATGCATTCAATAGAAAGCTAATAATGGATTTTTTAAGCTGCAAACCTCACTTGTAAGCAAATGCAATAGAGGGGTGAAATTTAATATATAAACTGTATATTTTGTCACTAATGGAAAGATCTAGGAATGACCACATTTTATTTTGACAGGATGGAAAAATTCAACAACCACCTGCACCAAGGACATTACAGACAATCAATGCATTAAATGCCAGACAACTCAGCTTGGAAGAAAATTGGTATTGTTTCTTGGTACAACTCGATTATAAAAAAATATAATATTTAAATGATGCTAGCTATAATGAATGTTCATTAAATTATAAATTCTCAATTACTTAAAATTCTAATTATTTTATTTCATTTCTAAATTTATATGTTATGATATTCCGTAATTTCAAAACAGAGCATAATTAATGTAGTATTATAGTATTTCCACCATCTACCATTTTTCATTTTAATTCTTTGTACAGTTAGCTAGACACCAATTTCAGTTTTTGTATTTTATAGCTACTTTTATGTTTCAAATATTATATTTTTGAAAAGTACTTAGTCAGAGATTTTTTTAAAAAGTTTTGTGAATTATTATTATATATGTTAGTTAGATAATGTCCCAAAATGATTGGTATGGGGGTATATGTCTTAGTTAGACAACCATTTTTTTTATAACTACTTATAGTTTTAAATAGATATGATCTAGTTGTTATCTATATTTAATTACTTAATAAGTATTAATATGTTATTAAGACTTGTAAATTATTATTATGTCTGTTGTTTAGATAAAATTTAGTATATTTTTAAAAAGTACTCAGTCAGGGGAATTTTTTTTAAAAAATGTACTGTATTCCTGACATTCACCATTTTTCATTTTAATACTTTGTGCTGTTAGTTAGACATCAATTTGTTTTTTATTTTATTCTGTATGTATTTTTATTTTTTAAATAGCTATAAGCTCATTGTTATCTATATTTTTAATCACTTAATAAGTATTAATTTGTTATTATGGTTTGTGAATTATTATACTCCTCATTGTTATAGTGTTGAAAGTCAAGATTTTAAAAAAAATGTACTGCATTACCACCATTAATTTAGCTTTGTTCATTTTTTTTTTAGATTTATTATGTTTTAATTTAATTTCATAGACTTTTATTATATATTTTTTTCTTTTATTTCATAGGCTTTTGAAAATAACATTCATTATTCTTTTGGTTTTTGTATTTTGCATTTTACTTATTTTTGATCAAATTCTTCTTGTGATGGGAATATTTTATATATTAGACCATTTTCTGTTTTTGTAATTTGAATTTAATAGCATTTTATTCGAATTTTTTATTAATTTTGTTTTAGAAGGATTTGTTCAACTTTTAATTTTTCGATTTTTTAGCCTTAGAAGTTTTAATTTTACTTAAATATCAAGGATTTTTGGATAAAAATTTGTGTGGGTGGAAGATTTGAGGATTTGTTCTATCTGTTTGCCATAAGTATTGTAATTTTCCCATTTTTTACCTCATATATTTTAATTTTACATCAATTTCAGTGAGTTTTGAGTTTTAATTTTCCATCAATTTCAGCAATTTTTGTATAAAAATTTATTGTTTGCAGGCTTCTTCATGGTTCTTGATATTATTGCAGCACCACCTAGTGGCTATAGTACACCTAACTCTAAACTATCTTATTAATATTATAGTGTGAAGATAAAACAAAAGATCAACAACTTGAAATATAGTTTTAATATTAAGAAAATTTATATTATTCTTTTGTTTGTTTTAGTCATTATACAATTTTGTTTTTTCTTCAGAATAATAAGATGAGTTTATGTGACATTTATTAGAAGATGTTTGGAGTTGTTTTCATAAATCAAACGTTATTAAATGACTCAAGCTCTTAAAGTTTATTCATTTAATTTATTTGTTTTTCTGTTAGTGATATTAAATTATTAATATTTTTTCTTACAAATAAATATGTAGCTGGATGATTTACAAATAATTGTATTCTCCTTAGATAAAATCTTTCTCACATGCTTGATTTGATTTATTATTGCTATTATCAATTCCCTGAGATTATTAATTGTGAATTATTTCTATTTGGAAATGTATTTCAAGGTCAATAAATTCATGTATTGATTTTAAATATATGCTTTTATGGAGATTTGCTTTAACCTCAGAATTTTTATTAATAATTACAATTAGATTTAAACAGCCAACAACTATTCATAAAATATATAATATATTTTTTTAAAAATTAATTAACTCACCATCCACACACACACACACACACACACACACACATATATATATATATATATATATATATATATATATATATATATGAAAAACAAAAACAAGTTATTCACATAACTTGCTATCACTTGTTATTTATGATCAATAGATGGCGTTTTACCAAAACAAGTGTAAAATTTGTTTACATAAATGACAAAAGAGTCAGAATTAACTATCTCTTTCATTTGCTCACCCTCAGACCAGCTGATTTCAAGCTAATTTGCTATCATAAGTGAAGGATAGAGTTAGAAACTAGATCTAAACACTGACTCCAAGTGTTTATGCAAAACGATTCTATCAGTTTGCAAGCATGAATTTTTCAGACTGGTAAAGTCTTCAAACTCAGCCTAACAAGCCAGATATAAAATGCCATCTATTGATCATAAATTACAAGTGATAGCAAGTAACGTGAATAACTTGTTTTTGTTTTTCATAAATGTACCTTTAAAGGTTTCTTGCGATGATATATATTGCAGAAACTTTGACTATATTTCTTGCGATGATATATATTGCAGAAACTTTGACTATGTGGTGAAACTGAACTGAAATCAGACCCATATAGATATCTGACTTGTTAGGCTGAGTTTGAAGACTTTACCGGTCTGAAAAATTTATGCTTGCAAACTGATAGAAACATTTTGCATAAATAGTTGGCGTCAGTGTTTAGATCTAGTTTCTAACTCTATCCTTCACTGATGATAGCAAATTAGCTTGAAATCAGCTTATCTGAGGGTGAGCAAATGAAAGAGATAGTTAATTCTGACTCTTTTGTCATTTATGTAAACAAATTTTACACTTGTTTCGGTGGTTTTGGTAAAATGCCATCTATTGATTAATATATAATATAATATATATATATATATATATATATATATATATATATATATATATATATATATATATATATATATATATATATATATATATATATATATATATATATATATATATATATATATAAAGATGTATTTGTTTGAGGCTAATAAATAACAGCTGTTTATCAATGCATACCGTTACAATATATAATTGAAAAATCATTTACAAATATCAAACCATAATATTATACTATAGGTAATGAACATTTTAAAGTATATCATAAATGTTCAAGCGTAAAAATTTTAAATACATATATAAATGACATAATTAAAATAGATTTATAATGGTCATATTTATAAATTCCTAATTTTTTTAAAACAAATTTTGTCAATTTTTTTAAAAAAACTAGCAAATTGAAGTCACTGCAGCTGTAATTTCAGCATTTAATGACTCACTCATTCAGTTTGAAATATAAAAATAAAAGGTTAAAAAAATAAATTATTTCAAAAAATGAAATTTTTAATTTTATAGCTCATATTTTTCACCTGATAAAAATATAATTCAAAATTGTACATTCTATTGCATATACTCATTTTGATATTGTAACTGATTAGAAATACAATGCAAAATTATACATTTCATTTCAACCATAGTTGTTCAATTCTATATTATTTAGACATGGTGTCTTTTCTATCATATTTTATTTTCAATTTTCTTTGGATGTACTATTTGCAAAAATTTGCGATAAGTTTCATGTTAACTAAAAATGCTACTGTCTTCTCTATATCACTGCAAATCCATGGTGAAACAGATGAGAGTAGATTCATTTTTCATTTGTAATATAAATTACTTGTAGTATGAGAGGCTACTGTATTAATATAGTTTATTTTGAATATTTATTACTCCAATTGTTCTTGTGTAAAATAATATAATATTTTTATAATATATATATATTGTAACCTTATATTTTAGTATAAAATATAAAGATCGATATAACTGGTATAAAAATTTCTCTGTCTTCTTTTTGGTGATTTGATTGCCTTGGTTTGCATTTTGAACAGATTATTTTCTTGCATTCAATGTAATTTATTAGAGAGAATAAGTAATATTTTGCCTTACTTATTGTCTGTGTTATTTTAATGTATTTAAATGGCTTCTTTTCATCCACTGATTTGTATAAAAATATGTTTAACTTTTTAAAAATTGACAGCACATTAAATGTAGTAAAATGCGATTGAAAATAATAATAATTTTAATTTGTTTAAAATAGTCTTAGAAATTATTTTCATTGAATTAAAAAAAAACATTTGTTTAACTAATTTTAATTATTAATATATATATATAGTAATTACATGTGTTTCAATGTAAAAAAAAAAAAAAGAGCGCGATTAAAGAGATCGTCTGCAATAAGGTTGCTGTTACAAAAAAAAAAAAGAAAATGGTGTAAGAATAAAATGTATGTAAAATATGATAAGCTTATTTTTTTAAAATAGTTAATAAGTAAACATATTTACCAGATAATGACATGAGTAAATATATTTACTTAATGTTTTAATTGTCATTCATCAGTATAACAAGAGTCTCATTGATATTTATTAAATTATAGAAAAGAACCCAAGTATTCCATGTTTATTTATTATTGCAAAGCTCTTACCTAGACTAGCACTTGTATTAAAAATCATATATGTAATTGTAAAATTCATAATTGTTAGTAGTTCCACAAATTATACCATTTTGTCCATAATTGTCCATAAGGTCTCATGCAATGAAAAATCGCAAATTAAGGTTTGAAGGATAATAAAATTGCATACTTATAGTTTGTCTAATGTATTTTCACATACTACTATGATATGTCTTCATGGTACATCCTGGATGCGACCAGATTAGATCATAACAATTTTATGTTATATCATTAGTTTTGTTTGTAGTAATTTGGACCAGATTTTGGTTGTAGTCTTTGGTGCATAATATAGATGGCATGGTATGCTTTTGGTTATAATTCTGGGCACCACAATGATGGGAGCATTCAGTTAGATCGATGAGTATAGTTCTTGGCTGCCCAATGATTAAAGCCATTGGTTATAAAGAATTATATTACAGTTCTTGGCACCATTGTGGTAGGCATTGTTACATCCCTTCAGTCTATTGGGTCATAGTAAGGTGGGTTTGATTATAGTAGTTCTCTGACATCAAGGTATTAAGCTTGATTAATGTTGATGGTTACAGGCGAGCTCTTGGCACATGTCAACATGTGGCCCGATCGTCCAATTGATGATGGTTACAGGTGAGCTCTTGGCGCCTGTCATATGTGGCCCGATTGTCCAATTGATGATGGTTACAATATATATATCATCCAAATTGATGATGGTTACAATATATATATATATATATATATATATATATATCATCAAAACCTGTTAACACTTAGACAATCCTAATATCAATAACAATCATCAATTTCAAACTTCTGTCAAGGCAACCTCCTTTTAACAATATACATGGAATTTCATCTTTATTAATGGGTCAATATATTCCATAAACCCTAAACATAGCAACTTGATCACAGAGATTGAAATTATTGCTACAAAGAAACTTAAATACCATCTTCACACAGGTATGCATAACATGTATTGAATGCAGACTAATAAATAGTCAATTAAAACATTGCAAACTAAATTTTATATATTTTCAAAATTGCAGCCAAAGTATTACTTAAATCATCAATGTAATAATGCTCAAGCCTAAATGGTTTTATAAGTAATCATTAAAAACCAGTGAACATTTAGACAAACATAATATCAAAAACAATCAACAATTTCAAACTGTTGTCAAGACAACCTCCTAATATATATGTGGGTGGGTGTAATAAATATTTGGTATTTATTGTAGGTTGCATGTTAACACCTCAGTTCAGTATATATACTTTCTAGTTAATAAAACAATCTGGCTAATTAGAAACATTTGATTAACATTTATTTAAATTTGTTAGTATCCAATATACATTAACAACTCTTTTTCCTTCTATGACAAACATATATTGTTATATTTTTTTTTTACAATTTTATATAATTAAAGAACTCCCTACATATAGGCATATGAGACTTTCATCACTCATAAGAAAGACTATATAATATTACAATAATATTACTTGTTTGTTGATTTATCATCAGTTCTTCAATAGGCATATAATTTATCAGAGATAATATTCTATTTTTTAAATATATAATTATAATACCACATTAGTTTCAAACGTTTAAAAGATAAGCCCTCATATAATAATTATGGCATTTTAATAATATTTTTTAAACTAATCTATTTACAAACATTTAAAATTGTTATGTAGATACTACATTTTTAGTTAATGTTTAATAAAATAGTATTTTTATAGTAAGATATGAATTTATAGTAAATAACATTGTAACAGTCAAATCTGTACATTTGCGCAACAAAATCTAGAACTTTAGCAAATCATACAAAGGCTGACCAGCATAGAATGGTACTAACCACGTTGTCTGATATAGCCCCAATTCCTTTACTAACGCTCAAAGATTTACCACTTTGCGGATGACACATATGAAACCACAGCAGCATTTTCCTTTATCATGTGCTGGCAATAGCACATCAGTAAAGCACAAGACTAGGATAAGTTGACTTATTAACTAGTATAGCTATATAGACGATGTGTGTGGCAGAACATAATTATAAAATATGGATTTTGATTCTTAACTAATGATTAACTAATCAATAAAGATTTACCAATGAGCATCATTGAGACATGACACAGAAGTTAAATTTAAACCTAATTTAATGGAAAAAATATTTTTTTAAATTATTAAATTAAAATGATGACTATAACTTGGCTATATAGGTTATATCACACGCAGGTGACAAAGTTAGGGATACAATTTCATATTTGAGTTGGGATTCACATGCAAGTGATGACTGAAGTTATAATCATCTATGGTTTGCCTAGTTACATATGGCTTTAATTTAGATATACATTTGGCACAATGAAAATCACTCACATGTGACATTAATCATTTTGGTTAGTTACATTAGGTTTATTACAAATACATATATCACTTGTAGGTGATGATTTAACTGTTTATATAGCATTTCCAATCACACGCAGGTGATTGTAGTTTAGATTACAAATCATTCAGTTGAATTTGCTACATATAGATATCTCTCACAGGTGATAAAGAAATTATACGTGTTAAAATTTATATTTTCATGAGCTTTAAGATTACATTATACATCTAGGTTAATTTGCTCATGACTATCTATGCCTAGCTCATGCTATATAGTGGTGTCTAGATCCGCTCTAGAGCTAGCAGAAGTGATTATTCATATTGCTAAAGAATATGATATTTTATTAAACATGAATACTTAATATTATCTATATAGTTTATGTGCTTATAAAATCAGACTCGGATTCAGATCAAAGCAGAAAGTACAATTACTATGGCGGGATGAACTGATGATTGGCAGTCAGACTTTAGATACCATGGCGTATAGAAAATATAAAGTCTGATATAGCCATTGCGTCTCAAGAGTGCCTTTTTATGAGATTTTTACCAAGTAACGGTTCTCTTTTCACCGTATTCATTGCTGTGTAAATAAACGACCTTTAGTCTGGCTGATCGAGCAATTTATTTGAGTGGGAGTCTTATGCTCCATTCCTAAGGATGCAGAATGGGGAGGTTCGAACCTGTCTACCATTTTGAAGAAGAAAATTTCCCGAACTAAGAGTAATGATGCAGTGCGACCACGTACAAACCATTAAGGAATACAGCAACATATATATATATATATATATGCCGTAGCGTTTAAAAACACACTCGCACCGCTGACCGCATTATATAATTAAAATTTAATGACACTAAACACTAGTTTCCTTCATGAAACTACTGTATATCAGTTCATTAGGTAGCATGTATAATTATGCTATTAAGGAAAAATTAGGAATCTAATTTATAAAGCTATCTACATAGGAATTTATAACTCTGGAAGGAAGTACAGCATTTTATTCTGCATTAAGATATAATTATAGCTCTATGCTGTATCTCAATCACTTCAGCTAAACCTTAGTTAAATATCTCGAAAGCGAATCCATTTTAAAACAGCTGTAAGCTTTCTAATTAACTCTTAAAATAAGCTATTTCAATCCTTTCCGAAACGGTTTTCTTTTGCATCCTAGACTCTATTATTGTCTAGGTGTGAAAATGTGTTAGCTCCTCACCAAGTATTTAGTCAATAGTAAAATTCCGTTTCAAACAAATATAGCACAAACCATAAAACTTGGCATAGATTTACTAAAAATGTAAGTTTAATGAACAGATATCTAGAAATTGACTCTGTTTTGGCATAGTTTAAGATTGAATTGCAACACAATTCATTTATATCTGATTGACCCAGTTCAAGACAAACTTAAGTTGTGTACACGAATTAATTAAGGCAAATATTATTATTGTATTAAAATATGTAAAAGCACATATCATTAAGTTAAAATATGTATAAAATAATCTAGAAACTTAAATATCATTTTAGAATGAAGCAGTTAAAATTAGACTCAATTTAGAATAAAGCATTTAAAATTATACGCAATGAAATTTATAATAATTAATTTAAAATCAATCACTTTAAGCAAGTCACAACTAAATAAGTCAGAAAACTGTAATTACGTTGATCTAGATCAATCGGAGATAACTTAGCAAACCAACACATAAATTAATGAATACATATATCAATAAATACAATATTAACTCAAATTAGTTATTAAACCAAATCAAATATTAAATTACATGTAAATCAGATTAAATGTAAATCAGGCAAGATTTTAAGGTGAAAACAAAAGAAATCACAATTACATTTAGTAGTGGATTAAACAAAAAAAAAAGAAATCAAAATTACATTTAGTAGTGGATTTAAATTTACATTATTGCTATGGCCATAGAGTTTAAATTTAGCTAGCTTTAGGAATTATCGCATTTTATCTGAGTTATTAATCTTTAAGTAGAGAACAGGTTTTACCGATTTTTCTTTGCAGCTTGTGCTTGTTTCATGTTGAGGATGGAGACGGGCATCTGCTTCTTACACACAGCTTTTCCTTCACTGCTCCCCGCATCGGTAGACTTGTTAAGTCGGAAGGCAAGTAAATTTGCCTCTACTCAATCTGCACCTTCATTAATAATTTTAAACATAAGTGGTTGAATGAAAATAATGTCCGACTAATTTCAAAATGGCCACAGAGGCATATATATTCAGCTTAACCCCCCCCCTTCTCAGTTATAGTAAATTTTTAGCTTTGTTTTGATAATTTTCTAGCTGCATTCCTAGAATTGTATAATTACTTTGTTTTGATTTCTTATAGCTAAGTTTTACATCCAGTCATTCACTATTTCTTTTTAATTAGCAGGATAATTTATCTTACAGGTTAGTGTTACTTTTGGTTCGGTAATTAGGTCACACTAAAGCGAGAAATAATAAATTTTATAATACCAATTTTTCGAAAACAAATCTAAATGGAAAAACATCTGGTTATATATGTAACTTGATTATTTAATTTAGCAATATGTGCAGAAATATACAATAATTTCAAATATTAATTTTCTTTAGAATAAATATTTTAAATAAATAAATTTATAATGTTTTCAATCTGTTAACATTATTCTTTCCTGCATATATGTAGTCTCTTGTTACACATACAACGCAGTTTTCATTAATTTACTTCTAGAAATATGTGTGTGTATATATGGGTTTTTTATATATACAGATACACCTTTTATCTTGTAAGCTTAAAATATACGCACACATACATAACTAATATCTTTATATTTAAATCCAGCCTGATTTGAATATAATATTAACCGTATATACGAGGATTTGGTGATAGATACTTATATAGAAATACTACTATAGTATATAGTGGGTGAAACAGGAGAATTGACAAAGCCGACTGTTTGAACATATTAACATAAAAATGAAATATATATATATATATATATATAGTTTAAAGTAATATATTACTTAAAAAATTAAAACAAAAAATAATAATTTCTAAAATATTTTTTTAAGTATATGTGTGCTTGTCTATTGTAAAGCATTTTTTAAATTAATTACATTTCTTCATATCTTAATATTCATTGTATAATATTTTTTTAATTAAAGATTTTGCTCATTAACTCTCCAACTATTATTTGAAAACCACGGTGACAGTTTCGGTTGTATTTGTAATATTTTATTTTTACAAATAAAATTTTATTCTGTATCATATTTTGATAATATTTATATTATTTATTAAAAATATTAATTTACAAATGAAAATGATATTTAAAGATAATGTTTCAACTTTTCAAGTTAGAAAAATTAAATATTAAAATGAAATATTTATAACAAGAACAATGATTGTTTTCATATTAGATGGTTACCTTTCCAGTTTATGAAAATATTAACTTTTACCATGTGAAAATTTTTGTTCATCAGATCAAATAAAATTTTATTTGTTTTTATTTGTCAGTTATGGTTCTATTGATAAAAATATTAATTCAAAATAATCAGAATTGTTAAATAGAATTATTTTACATTCAAATTGTTTAAATATAATAAAAAATTAAAAATAAAATGAGTAGCTAAAAAAAATATTAGAAAAAACATAAAAAAATAGCCTACAGTAAAACAAAAGAATTATTTTTTCAACCAATTATAACATGCACTTGCTACTGATTTATTCTGTCTTAGAAATGAATGTGGCTCATGTCTTAAAAGTTATGAATGCACATTATTCACTTGTGTTATCTTTTGTTCATCTAAAATTAAATATTTTACATGAAAATCTATATTGAGCCACATTATTAGTCAATATTGTTTGAAAAATAATTATAAACACATAAATATTTATGACAAACAGCTGTAAATAAATGGTTGAGTTTTTTTATCTGTCGCCGAATGTTATTGATATGCAAATAGCAGTTGAGCATTATTCACTTGTCTTGATTTCAAAAATTAAAATATTTTTGAATAAAAGTCTATATTTAGGTATAGTATTGTAACAAATTAATTATGAGTGTAAGTAATTATGAAAAATATATTTATTTATGTACAAAATTTATTATGAAACATGAAACATTTTGCATGTGATTTCTGTTATAGGCAGTTAGAAAATTTCAGTCAATAATGGCTGCAATTGACAGTTGGTTCTTTCAAGCACCATATAAGATAAGAGAGGAGGACAGTTGGCTCCTTCTAATAGCATATATGGCAAACAAATTTTGATTTTTTAACCTAAAATACTGCAAAGCAAACTTTTTTCAAACTAAAATTTTAAATATAGATTATCTTGGAATTTATGATAAAATAAGTATAAAATAATAATAATGCTACCAAAAAATGGCTGAGAGATAGTGGAAAATATAAAATTATGAACTTTGAATTAAATTTCCAGTGAATTTTAAGCAAATTCTTTCTTAATTTTCATCAAATGCAACAAAATTTATTTTAAAATGTTAAATTACACTTATTATAATTAAAATTTTTCAAAAAAAAGTTGCACTGACATTGATGAAAATGTGTATTTTGCAACACATTTGTTTCCTTTTCTGTTTATTGTCATCAGTTTTATTTCAATTATTTTTTAAACAAAAAATATTTCATATAAAATCTAATTATAATCACATATTGCTTTTAGTTTTAAATACAGATTTTACAAACATGTTATGTAAAAAAAGCATAAATATGTAAATAAATTATTCAAAATTACAATTTTTTTCTCAAGTAACAAAAGAATAAAGATCATTCTTATAGTCTGAGAATAAAAAATATAATAACCATTTGTTTTGTCAGGTTTGTGTATTATGATATTATGATACAATCCTTGACAGCTCATTTGAACTTTGAACTGTGAAAGATATCTGTATCAAATGACATCTTCAGATTTTTTCAAAGTAATAGTTTTATTTTTATTTTCTGCTATAAAAGAAATGCAAATTATTGAACTAGCATTACAGATAACCACTAAAGAAAGCAATAGCCTCATCAAAACACTTCACCATGTGGTGAAGACATTGTTGGTCCCTAACTGTTAAAATGTATCAAAAGTGTATGTACATATTATAAACATCATTACTGCAATAATATTAATATTTACATATTTTTGTTACTATTCACAGAATTATGTTATGCATTTGCAAAGAAGATCTTAAATCAAATATTACAGACTGTATAAAAAAGTTTATATAAATTACTTTTCAAAAACATTATTGAAATCAGTAATAAAATATTTTTAATTATTTATTTCATTTTTTTATTAATATATCAACCTTATATTTTAAATGATCTAATTTGGAAAAATGATATAATTATATTATTATTTTTATAAGTCCTTATATATGCAAAAATATTTATGAAAAAAAAAAAAACACAACATTTTAAATGCACTTATCTTAACAATAACCCACAAGTTAGATTGTTAAAATCAATTTGGATTGGAAGTAATTCCATGTAAGAGATCTATGAAATTCTGTCTCTGAGAGAATGAAATATGGTCCACTTTTATTTAAACATCTTGTTGTTATATGAATAGAAAATTAAATATTGATATTCAAAAATGAAATTTATTAACAAAAGTGTTTTGTAAATTGAGAACAATGCCTGCTCATAGTTTTAAATAACAATTAAGATGTAATAATTTCTAATACTCTATTTTAAATTTCTTTCTTTTTAAGTATTACTATATATTTTCAATAAGATGTATTTTAATACCATTTTGTGGACTATTAAACTATTAACATTTACATTTTTATTCATTATTCATGCAATAGCAGGGATGCTAGACAAAATTAGATTTTTATTGACTGCTAGAATAGCATTGATAGTAAACAGAGTATATTTACTTATAAATTATTATTATGGTATATGCATTTTGACTTTATTTTTTTGTAAATATTATTATTTATTAACAATATGACATATGTTGATATCTGACATTAAATTATTAAAAATCATAAAATAATATATGTTAAGTAAAATACATGTTCACATTAAACAGTATTAAATGTACAATATAGAGCCGAAATTGCATAGGTTTAAAAATCATTAACAGAGAATAAAATGTCTAAACAAACAATACATGTGTATGCATGTAAGTCCATATATGCAATATAATATATAAGGTAATTGATTTACTTGTATAGGAATTCACTGCTAAGTAGAGATCTTTATATAAGTAAATTCAACTATATAAAATATAAATTGTTCGTATGTTACTGTCATTATTATTTAGTAAACTATCATTTTCTGATTATTCTTTTTCATTTAATAAACAAATAAAACATAGTTACTTTTGAATAAATAATATTATATTAGGATATTCAGAAAAGAATATAAATACTCCCTTTGAAATTATTTATCTCCAACAAATGTTATCTTCATTATGCTTAATACTATTTTTTTTAACCATCATACCATGACTCTCCATAATATTTCCTTCTAGACATTCTGCTTTTCTCATATATAATTAAAATAGCACTGCATATACTTAGAATATATTGGTATCCAAAAATGATGATTATGTAGTACTGATAATGCAATATATAAAAGTTAAATTATTAGTTTTTTTTTTTGTTTTTTTTTGTAGAAACCTTTTGAATGTCGGTGAAATATAAAATGAATTAAGTGTTAGCAGTATTATTTTCAATTATTCTATATAGTTGAAATATTATATATTTTTTTTTAAATTATCAAAATATAATTTCATTTTTACTTTGGAATGAAATAATTTTTAAGAATGGAACAATACTGTAATATTAAAACTGACTGACTTTTGAATGAGATATCAAATGAAGAATTGAATTTAAATGACACTGCTACTTTTATTTTATTACTTGCTGTAATTATAGGGATAAGTTGTTGTTTGTAGGGGGGGATGAAGTTGAGAGGAAGAGGATATTATGTCTATATAGTATAGCTTTTTAGTGGGTATCATTCTTTATAAATTTGCATAACTAATTTTTTTAAATTTAAAATTTGTTTCCTCTTTTGTTTTGTATTACAAAAATATCCGTATATAGTATCATAATAGCAGGATAATCATCAAACTTTAACTGTTCATTATTAAGAAGCTTTCGATCAAATGCTCAAACTATTTTTTACAAGTTTATTCTTGCCTTAATTTTATTAACATTATTTTTTTATTATCTGAAAGTTATAATTTAATCACCATAGCCTATATTCAATTATATATCAGAATTTTTTTTATTCTTTCCTCTTTATTTATTTGCTGGTTTTCTTCTATTTTAGCTGAAATAAATCAGTCTTATTTGGTACTTCTGAAACAGGAAGAGAATTAGTTTCTGGATTAAATACCGAATATAGAAGACGATTTACTATTATAACCTTTATAAAAGAATATTCAACAATTTTAATATGAAGAAAAGTTACACGATAATTTCATTCATTAATATCTGAATTCGAGGTTAATATTCTCTCTTCCATTATGATAAACTCATATTTCTAAGTTGATTTTTTTTCATTTTCAGATTAAGTATGATAGTAATTATTTTAAATTACAAAATTATCCAGTTATGTTAACATGTGATAAAACCGGAACGAAATAATTCACCTCTTATGTATTACTTCTTGATATAATAATTTCTCAATACTTATATACATTTCTATTTTCAAAAACAAAATTATTGATCTTGCTAATGACAATGACACCAGTAATTGCTTAATATGTATATATTTATCTTATAACTCTCTTCTTTCGTTTGCAAGAATTATTCTTAGTATGCTTTCGTTTAAAAACTTTATATTAATTTTCTCCATAAGCAGTAATAAAAAATATTCACTTGTTGATATTACTACTTTCTCTAATATAATTTTTATACTTCTCATTTAATTAACCAAAAAAAAAAAAAATGCCCATAAAACTTTTGACAGTTTTATTTATAATATAAAGAATGCTAATATTTTTTAATATAATAACTTTAAACTGCATTAAATAAGAACATATATATGTATAGTTTTAAATCGTGATATAAACTTGTTTCTGTTTACTTACTTGATAGGCCCTTCTCTGTTTGGCAAAGGTACAATAGTAACGGAAACAGTTGAATCTGTGATTTCCAAATAGTCAACAATAGGAGAAAGAGGTGAATCAGGCACTAAATTGTATATAAATATAATCGATTTTAAAATACATATATGTATATAAGAATATGCATAATGCTACGTTAAAATTTAATATAACAAATATTATGACAATCAAAATTAAAACATTTTACAGCATTATCTAGATTACAAAATTGCCAAAACAGTTTGCTTTATTTAGTGCAAAATAAATAAAAGTGTTTATTAAAATATTTATATATACATTATTAATTAGCTTTTAGCATTAGAACTGTAATCAAAGATTAGTTTTTCTTTCAAATTTAAATTAACAATAAAATACTATTAAAGTTGAAAGTGAAATCAAGAACATTAAACCAAGTTGCTTATAGTTTTTCTTTGATATATATATATATATATATATATATATATATATATATATATATATATATATATATATATATATATATATATATATCATCAACCATTATCAATCCACTGCAGGATGAAGGTCTCTCCAAGTTTAATCCATCTTCTCCGATCTTTAGCTTCTCTTCTCCACAACACCCCTGCACATTTTCTTATTTCATCCATCCATCTCACATGTGGTCTCTTTCTGGGTCTTTTACAATCTCTTGGAATCCAGTTTAAAATTTCAATTGTCCATCTATTATCATCTCTTCTAGCAATATGTCCAGCCCAACTCCATTTCAATCTTTTAATTTTTTCAATAAGGTCAGTAACACCTGTTTGTTGTCTTACCCATACATTGCGTTTTCGATCTCTTCTTGTTACTCCCAACATACATCTCTCCATACTCCTTTGAGTGGTCTGAAGTCTCTGTATTGCTCTTCTATTAAGTGTCCAAGTCTCAGATCCATAAGTAAGAACTGGTAAAACACATTTGTTAAAAATCATCCTTTTCAAACACATAGGCATATTTCCTTTTAGTATCAAGTTATTTCTACCAAAAGCACTCCAACCAAGTTCAATTCTATGATTAATTTTCTCCATTATGTTTCCATCTGTATTAATAATCTGACCAAGATATTTGTAACTGTTAACTTCTTCTAATTCTTCATAATCAATCTTTATTTTCATATTTTGAACAAATCGATTAAACATTACTTTAGTCTTTTTAACATTTATCTTTAGTCCTACTTTTCTACTTTCATCTGCTAACTCCTGCAACATTTCCTGAAGCTCTGAAGCATTATTTGAAAAAACAACTACATCACCTGCGAAATCTAAATGACTTAAATACTCTCCATTTACTTTCGCTCCTTTAGTTTCCCATTTTGATCCACAAAATACTTCTTGCAGCACTGCTGTAAAGAGTTTTGGAGATATGGAGTCACCTTGTCTTACACCTTTCTCAATGTTGATTTTTCCAGTATCATTATGTAATCTAGTTGTTGCTGTTGTATTTTTATAAATATTCTTTAAAGTATGACAATATCCTGGATCTATACCTTGATGATCCAATGCTTTAATCACTGAAGAAATGTGTATAGAATCGACTGCCTTTTCATAATCTACAAATCCAAAACACAATGACAACTCATATTTGTTTGTCCTTTCTATGACTTCTCTCAATACCTGGATATAAACTATTGTACTAAAACCACTTTTAAATCCAGCTTGTTCTCTTGATTGGTGGAAATCCAAAGTTCTCTGTAGACGAGTTGTAATTATCTTGGTAAAAATTTTATATAAACCTGATAAAAGGCTGATAGGTCTGTAATTTCTAATATCTTCTTTATCACCTTTTTTAAATATTAATATTATTACTGCATTCTTCCAATCTTCCTGTACATCTTTATCATTTAGACATTTGGTATATAACTTTGCTAAAATTGTTTCTATTTCTTCACCTGTTTCTTTTAATATATCAATTATAATTCCATCATTTCCTGGAGCCTTTCCTTTCTTCATACACTTAATTGCATGTCTCACTTCTTCATTTAAAATTCTGGGCAATTCGGAAGATGTAATAGATATAGGAGGTACTTGTTGTTTATTACTATATAATTCTTGATAAAAATCTTCTACCAATTTCATGATGTCATCTCTTTTTTTAGTAATAATTCCATCTTTTTTTCTTATTGTAGATATAAATTTCCTACCAATACCAAAATGTTGTTTAACATTTTTGAGACTTTTATTTTCTTCTACAGCTTTCCTTGCTATTTCATAGTTATACTTTCTTATATCATTTTCAACTCTTTTCCATACCATTTTACAAAATTCGAGATATTCAATTCTTTTTAATACATCACTTTTGTATATCTTCATATTTCTTTTTTTCTTCATAAATTCTCTAGTCTATATATATATATATATATATATATATATATATATATATATATATATATATATATATATATATATATATATATATATATATATATATATATATATATATATATATTAAAAAATGACTTATAAAAAACAAGACTTTTATAATCCTGATTTTTTTTTTTCAATTTTAACAGATCATTAAAATAAATGTGGAGTGTTTTAAAAAAAAAAGAAACCCAAAAATATCTATATCACCTTTTTATACACATTTCTAAAAACATATTTAAATCATATCAATGTATTTCAAATTTGATATTAGAAATTTCATCTGCACACTACTCAGTATTTAAGAAATTAGGTAACCCATCTTAAATATTTTAATCATATTGATTGTCATTGATTTGATTTATATCAAATGTACAAAGTTTGAACTAATCTTGAAGATAAATATATTAAATCTCAATTTTAAAATTTTGTTCTAATTTCAATAAAACATTTACATAAAACAAATCACCAAACTTTATATATATATATATATATATATATATATATATAGTTTGATATATGTTTGTAAAAGGATATATATATATATATATATATATATATATATATCCATCCTTTTACAAACATTACCAAAATGTACTTATTTCAAATTAATTTAAATTTGATATCAAAATATTTGAGAAATCATCTATTCATCCATTCAGTGTGCTCTTGGTTTAAATAAGTAAATAAAGTACCAAAAACATTTTAGTGTCATATTGCACTGCTAGTGATCTATATTAACTGTATAAATTTTGAACAAATTCTATTGTATATACATATATTAAATGTTGATTTTAAAATTGTATTCTAATTTAAATAGAAATATTTAATTGAACCAATAAAATAAACATACAGAGATCGTAACTTAAATAAAAATATTTAATAATAATTAATTATTTTTTTCAATATACAAAAAGAAACTAATATTTTTAAATAATATACTTTTATCAAATAATATTTTGAACTAAAATTATGAAAAAAAGTTTTAAAAATGAAATACTTCTTAAGAAGTTATTAAAAATATAGTTTATAAAAACAATATATATTTTAAACAGTTGTGTAAATCATGGATTGAAATAAAATGATAAATATATATAATTAATAATGTTAATTCAACTGACTGAGATTAATGTTCAAATTAATTGCATGAATGGTATTGATATAGGCTTCCTCATGGATGACAATATATTAAATATGTAATATTGTTAGTGCATATCCACATGTGTTAAATGCTTAAAGCAAATATTGTAATAAATATAAACAAAGGTTATTCACATATGTATTTAAAAGAAGATTTAGAACAATTTAAATATTTATTGACTTATAATATTTTGAAATATTTTTGAGATTGCAAATTATTTATAATTAAATAAAAAAAACATGTATGAGATATAAAATGATTATTATTTGATGTAGTATTGACTTTGACAAATATTTAAAATTGTAATATAACAAAGAAAAGATGATTTTGACTAAATAAAAATGATTATGATGGTGTACATATAATGATAAAATTTCTATATAGTTTATATTAAAATGATTTAGAAAAAATAATTAAAAACTATTTTTTGAGTGAATGTAAGATAAACAACTTCAATTATTTAATAAAATTATAATCTTGTTCCTGCTAAATAATCTTATGTCATTAGAGATAGTCATAATTTTGTGTTTGTTTGTTTTTTAATAAAGTAAGAATTATTTGTCCTTAACTTTTAAACATTTATTACAAAGATAATTTTTAAAATGAAAGCTATATGAAATCTAAAATACTAATTTGGCAAAAAAAGTAATAAATAATAGGGCATACTTCATCCAACTATATTCTAAAATTATTAATATTTAGAGATTATTAATAAAATATGAAGACAAAGGTCCTAAGTTAATTAATAACCAGGGGTAAGACTTCTTACTCTATATAATTTTAGATATACATACTATGGCAATTATAAAGTTATTGTATAAATGTAATTTGTTTATTATAATTAATATATTAGTTAAATTTTTGTTTTGTTATTTGGAATGAAAGATTAACATTCTGGTATAAGTGATCTATTTTATCATATGTTAACATCATCAAAAATAGACTTCAAAATAAAGGATAATATTTATAACATATAACCATGTGATATGACATCCTGGAAATAGGGAAGTCCACTATAAAATATAGATCACTATTTGAACAATGAAATAAATTTATTTTATGTTATAATATTGAATTATTTGATTCAGTTAGTAAATGATCATCCATCATAATAACATTGTAATGATAGTTCATTATATAATAGAGATGTGAGAACAAAGAATGTTCATATTTATTTTATTTTACATTTTTTATAACTTATATTGTGTTAAATTGAATTATGAATACAATTTGTGATTTATATGATATCATTAAACATTGATTATAATTATATGTGTGATTATTTATCTATTTCATAATTCATCATATTATAACAAACCATACAAACATACAATTGGTATACAAGCAGGATATAATTATACTCGTCAACTAAAACTCATATATATTTTTGCTGCATTTGAATTTCATAAAATAACAGGAGCAGATTAGAAAGTGCATGAAATAGCCAATAAAATAAATTTCCTGCTGTTTTAATAGTTAAGATTTTACTTCATTAACGCTTAAATAAATTTATATATATATATGTGCTCTGCGCACAGGTAATGAAGCTATTAATAAATTGTCAAAATTTTTACTGCCAAGTGCTTTTGGGACAGTCTACAGTCCCATATTCATGACAAGTTATTCTGTTAATAACTGTAAAACTATGCAAATTTTATGCAAACTTATGTGCAGATGTTACATGGACCATTTACAAGATAGGGAATAGCAGGCCTCTTTTCTGTTGATTGTCAATGGGTCAGCTGCAATGAAGTAAGCTTCCCTAACTTTACATTTGGTGTTGTTTGTTTCAGAGCAAACGATACTGGCTGTGGTAGGTAGAAAAGCATGTCCAGAGTTTCTCTCGTGTTCGACAAAAATCAAATTACCTTCATACTTTGTTTTGGTTTTATTGTAAAGGTATCTAATTATTTTAATGAAATAATTTATCTTGTTGCATATTGTTTGATGATTAAATTATTTTTGTTTATTTATACACATGTTCAATCTGTCTTAAATGTTCACTCTATTACTTGTATTATCATAAAATAACAGATTATCAAATGAGGGTAAAAATGGTATTTATGTCATCCTGTTACTATATATATATATATATATATATATATATATATATATATATATATATATAGAAACCATGATATATATATATATATATATATATATATATATATATATAAGAGAATGGGATCTTACTTATTTAAGTTAAATCCAAAGCCAAAATGTATTAATATGAAGCAACCAATACAAGAGATTCTGCATGCTGACAAAAATCAATAGCAATTTGTTCCAAGCTCCTAATAATCAAAAACGTTGTTCTGATTAGTCACACACACATAGTTAGTTATACATGAGCTAATAGCTGTAATGTCCAGTTAGAATTTTGCACATCAATTCACCTTAACTGTGGTTTTAACTTTATTTGTGTAAAGGTGATTCTATTTACTAATAATTTACATTTATTTTACTTGTTTTATAAATCATAATTTCACGGACAATCACATTAAATAAAATAATAGTAGAAATACTGGCATTTTGACAAGATAACATTTGTCTTCAACTGGTAAGATAGTAATCACTTGGTTGTTGATAAATATGACTTAAATTTGGATAATCTTTTTTTATATTCATTTGTATAAAAAAGTTTTGCTTTGCCATGTTTTTAATGCAATTTGGTCGATTTATAATATCTAATACCTTCCTAAGTGCCCTTTGATGATAAGTGTTGCACGTGGAATACGAGTTTAGTATTTGAAAAAATATATGATGGTCATCCAGATACTAGATCATTTTCCAAGCAACAATCGTCATCAAAGCTTCTTTAGGAGGGGCTATATAAACTGTATAAAGATCAAATTGCATTAAAAACTATAATGAAGTAATAAAACTTCCATACATATGGAAAATATTTATTTACAAATGAATATAAAAAACATCTCCAAAATTTAGCCTCATTAATCAACAGTCATATGATACAATTATTATCTCTGCATCAATCACGTGTGCAAAATTTTACCCAATTGAAGGCAAAGGATATCTTATTGAAATAGTATTTTTAGTTTATTTAATATAAATGATTTCTCACAAAAACATGAATTATAGTATATATGCATTTCTCTGTATATAGCACAACATGAAGCAATATATCATCCAGTTATTGGTTGGTAAACTAATTGTTAGTTATTTATGTTAAATATAAAAAAATAAAACTTTAATTGAAAATATGAATTTTAATCTACTAATAAAATGTCTTTATACACAATCTCAAAACCCTTTTTATATTGTAATTTGTAAATTTCAATTTTTATAAAATTATTTACAATTTTATTTGGCATTCACTAATATTTCTTTCATTTGATCATTCACACAATAATCTTTTTTTTTTCAAAAACAAACTTTATTTACACTATAAATCAAATATGGAAAGTTATACAGAAATACAAATCTCAATTGAGCATAGAACAAATAGTTAGTCCAGATGTACATAGCATGGATGATTAGCATGTATAATTTACAAGGAATTGAAACATATTACACTAAATAAGGAAAAGTTAACACGATTAATGAAAATGGCATTGATTACAAATAATTGTCAAGACTGTAGTGCCTCTTCAAATAAAGGCTACAAGGTTAACAAATTCAACCTGATGTGAAGATTATGAATAAAGTAAACCCAACATGATATGAAGTACAAGATAAGTCCAATTACAGGTCACAACTGAATATAACTTATATGGTTTATCTAGAGTTACAAAGGCTAGAAAAACCTGGCATCAACATGTGCAACTTAAAGAATGAATGTGCATTATACTAAATAATTAAAGACTAACAAATTAAACAAGATAACATTATATTCTACATAACTTGTGAATACTATATTAGTTTGCAATCTAAACCCAACAGGATATGAAAATACAATATAAACAATCAATGACAAAACTTACACTGTGAGTCAACATAATCAGAAAAGCAAACATAACTTTGATCAAATTTGGATCATAATTAAGTAAGGTCCACCCAAAATGATTAAAGGGTAAAGTTTTCAAATTTTGTTTACATCAAGTATAAACAAAGGTGATGGTAGAAATTATCCATCAACAATAATTGACAAATTAATTAAAATACAGTAGAAATCAGATTTTACAATGTGTGGTGCTATTAAGAAGACCCATATTGGGCATGCAACCACTTGGCAAAGGTCAGTTTAATATATTTTTGAGCCAGATAGCTCAGAAAATCCAATGGATATCCTTAAAGATTTAGTTGGCTCCATGATTGGTCTGCATATCAAGGCAGGCAAGTTCTTATATCACTTCCTTTGATTTATGAAGCAACTTGAGGAATAGTTCTTTCATACCACAGTCCAAATCTTTTTTCAAATAAAACATTGCATCTTATCAACCAGATAAAAAAAATTTATGAATGTAGCAAGTCTGATAACACAAAAATTCTTTTTGTAAGCATGAAGTAGTTTAATACAGGTGGAGTCAAGTCCTGTAATACTCTGTAGAACTATGTTTTTAAGATGAGTCCACGACTCACATTGATTGAGTAAATGAGATATGGACTCATCTTGTTTTCTATACCGGGGACAGATGGGATCAATAGTGTGTCGCCTCTGATGACTAAGAAACATACCAGGAGGCAGGACCACAAGAATGACCTTCACTAAAAATTCCACAAACTTAGGTTTGAGTTTTAAAAACTTGGTTAACCCTGTAAGCCAAGGGATCCTGACTAGAAGAAAATAATCCTCTTTGGATTTTACAGTGTGGATAAACTGATAGGAATTCCAGTAGGATAATTTTTCATGGAACATGAAACTGGAAATGGTAATGCTATTGACCACCATTGTCAACCGCTGTTGCAACCAAATATTTCTTCTCTTAGGAGGGGGTGATCCGTGGGATCTATTTTCTCTAAAGGAAGTGCATTTTGCATATTCATGTTATCCTCTTCTTGTTAGCAAATATGATGTAATGATTTTTTCACAATAGGAAGTTCATATTAATAAGAATAATATAAGCTGGAGATAATCATCAGCTCGCTCTTTTAAATTCTTCTTTTCTCACAATTTTTATGCAATATATTATAAGATTTAATAATTTCTTATTGAACGCTATCTTCTTGAAATATTCACAGACTAACTAGTTTATAAATTATGACTTATTTTAGTTAAAACTGTTTTGGATGTTCTGCATTAGTGCTATTTGATCTTTGTTGGATCTGATGGCACTTTTATTCTATCAGCCATTTTGTATTAGCATATATTGAATATGTTGTTTGTTTGTTTTTACATATAAGTTAATTTGCCTGAATAATTGTACAGATGTGAAACTGGTTTAGTTGCTATAAATTGTGGTGATCTTAGTTATTTTAATAACTTTGAGGCTTTTTTTTCTATAAAACAAAATTTGTACAAAATTAATAAGATATCAAATGATAAATAACATGAATAGAAACTGAACTAGTTCAGATTTATATCTATATAATATGCAACCAAGAAAGATTGAAATGAAAAAATTAACATGTTTTTTGAATTGGGACTATTTGGCTGATAGTAAAACAAAAAATAAAATATGTCTGCTAAAACAAAAATGTATTATATCCTAAAAAAACAGATTCATATCACTGTCAAAAAAAATTCACAAAGTTCCTCCTGATGAAATCTTAATCTAAACACTAGTCTGGGGATATCCAATTAGGAGAAGGATGTACAACTGGGTCTCGTTTTATGCGGATTATTTTAATGCAATTTTGAAGTTATGTGATTCATGTTTCTTTTTAAAATCTTTTATATTTCACTATATTTTTAGATATCAAGAAATTTAAATTATTAATAACTTATTTTGACTTAATTTTTTTTTTTTTTCAAAAATATAAAGTTATATTAGCAGCTAATGTGAATATGGCCTGAAAATGTATTTAAAACTTAGCTTCTATGTAAATAACCTATTTATACTAATGAATAAATAATAATAATATATTTATAATTACATATAAAAATATCACAATAAATATTCAAAAAAATTAAACTTTTAATACGGATTTTGTTATATATAACAGAAATAAATAATCTTTTAGAATTTTAAAATAAAAAATGAAGATTTTATAAACTGAAAATAATCTTTCTAATGATAATGTATAATCTTTTTGTTTTGATTGCATTTCATTTTTTTAAATATAGAAACAGAAAACCATTAACACAACACAAGACTGAAAATGGCACTAGTTGTACATCACATCACAAATAAAAAATAAGTGGCTAACAGGTTTCTCTGGGAATAATTGCTGAGAGATTCTTGACTTCATTTAAGGAAAAGCCACAATACATCACATTATTGAATTCTGATTTATTACCAGTTTACAAACAAACACTAGCTGTAATGATTAAAATATGTATGAAAAATGTAAAATTAAATATTGTAGTAATAAAAAAAATATAAAAAGTTTGTCTTGTATTAATTTTTTTTTCAAATATTTGCAATTTTTTATTAGTCATACTTTATTTTCTTATTTTTTTAATGCAAATTTTAAAGTAATTTTTACATGTTGCTTTGCTTTTATGCGAATTCTGAAAATTACAGCACCTATCCCCCATTTTTCAAGGTAAATTAAGTCTATTTTTTTTGCAATTTTTTTTTAATGCGGGTTTTCTGTGGAACCTATCTACTGCATAAAATGAGACCAATGTATATTATGTTAGATGACATAAAAATAATGAGAATAGAATAATTTACTTATGAAGAACAATGTGTAAGCTTAAGTCACATCTTGTCATCATGTGAGTTTCTATTTATCCGATGGATGATTGTGGTATAATTGAGCTAAAGTGAACTTGCATATATCATCATTGTTTTCAACTATTATTGATCAACTACAATAAGAAGTTCTATGTAAGTTTAATCCATCTTTTTTGATATCTAGCATCTCTTGTCCATATCATTACAGTACATATCTTTATTGTATCAATCCATCTGACATATGGTCTATTTCTAGGTCTTTTACAATCTTTTGGAAACCTGTTTGACATTATAAATGTCCATCTATTATCATCATTTCTAGCAATATGCCCAATTCAACTACACTTATGTCTCTTAATTATGTCTATGGTTAATTAATGTGTTTGTTATTTCATCCATGTATTTCATCTTCTATCTCTTTTTATTACTCATAACATGCATTTTCCATACTTCACTGAGTAGTCTGAAATCTCTGTAATGTCCTTTTGTTAAATATCCTAGTCTGAGATTCATAAGCAAGAACTAATGGAATAAATTTATTAAAATTTTTTTTTAATCATAGCAACACTTTGCATTTTAATATTATTTATAATAAAAACAATGCAAACAACTTTAGTTATGTGATTTCTTTTATCCTTTATGTTACCATCTGTAGTAATAATCTGATAAAAGTATTTCTAGTTGTTAACTTCATCTAACCCATTATTATCAATTACATTTTTTCTTTTGAAATATTTCATTCAACATTACTTTAGACTTTTTAGAATTTACCTTCTTTCATATTTTCTTACTTTCATTTGATGACACTTGCAACATTTGCCAAAGCTCTAGACATTATTTGTAAAAACAATTACATAATCTACAAAATCTACATGACTTAAATAATTTCCATTTACTGTTACTCCAATAATTTTTCATTTTAATCCACAAAATACTTCTTGCAGAATTTCTATATGGAGTCACCCTTTCATAATACTTTTCAATGTTAATCTTTCAGTATCATTATGGAATCTAATTGTTGCTGTTTCATTTTTATAAATATTCTTTAGAATATGACAATATCCTGAGTTTATGTCTTAATGATCCAATACTTTAATTACTAAATAATCGTTTATAAAATCAAATGCCTTTCATATCTACAAATACAAAGTATAATGACCACTCATATTCTTTGATCCTTTTTAAAACTTCTCTTAATCCAATTATACTTCCGAACAGCATAATTTCATCTTCTGGCCAATTTACCCCCCTGGTGAATTCATCCATAAGTATTACATGTTAAAAGCGTGTAAATGGTATATTTTATTATATTAAAATTTGGCTAAAACATTATGATAGAATGTGTAAAATTCAAAATTCCTGCTCTTGCAATAGACATAAGCCCCTCCCTGACATTTTCAGCCATGACATTATTTAAAGAAATTAGTTCCAATGACCAAAAATGTATTTATTTACGAATTTATTACAGTTTTCTGGACCAACTGATGATTGCTGGTTTAACATAAAATATGTATATTTGTGATTATTTATCTTTTCAACATATATGTGTTCAAGTGTATCAGTGTTATGAGATAGTGTGGAGAGTGGTGGGTCATGTGAAAGTCTGCTCATATACTCTATATATTACATATATAGACACAGGTATATAATAAGCCTGTGTGTTTTAGTTATTACATCAGTAGAGGTCTGCACATCCCTTGTATATGTATTAAATGGATTATGTTCTGTCCATGAAGGGTCAGACTGACCTTAGGTCAGAATGGGTGTAATAAGAATCTCGGCCTCAGGGTGGCCTTTCAATTGGATGGATGGTTGAAGAGTTGGAGTGTGGAGTAGATTAAAGTCTGTCCATTAAAGTATGAGGTTTGGCTATCTTTAATATATATATATATATATATATATATATATATATATATATATATATATATATATATATATATATATATATATATATATATATATATATATATCTGAGCACTTAAAGCATGTATGTGTAGAGATGGTAATATGGACCAACTGATGATTGCTGGTTTAGCATGAAATGCATTTATTGGTGATTATTTATCTTTTCAACATATATGTGTTCAAGTGTATCAGTGTTATGAGATAGTGTGGAGAGTGGTGGGTCATGTGAAAGTCTGTGCTCATATACCTTATATATTACATATATAGACACAGGTATATAATAAGCCTGTGTGTTTCAGTTATTACTATATTTATTAGATATCAAAAAAATAAATCATTAATAATTTACATTGACTTGAAATACTTTATTTTCAAAAATATAATGTTATATTAGCAGCAGATGTAAACATGACCTGAATTAATTTACAAGATTAGATTCTATGTAAGTAATCTACTTATATTTACGCGTATGAAAATATTGCAATTTTGCAATAAATATTCAAAAGAATTAAACTTTTAAAGCAGAATTCATTAGATATAAGAGAAATAAATAAATTTTCATTTGGATTTTTAACAATAATAAAAAATAAGAAATATTTTATTGATTTTGAAAACTGAAAATAATCTTTTTAGAAATGATGATATGTAAACTCTTCATTTAAATTATAATCTCATTTTCTTAATGTGAACATTTAAAATTTATTTCAGTAGTAAATTAAAATATTTATCAAATGAAGTCAAATTTATTATTTTCTGATAAGTAATGATCATTTTATCATACAGCAGAAAATTTTATCAAATGCTGTTATATGAGGGAATATGATCCACTACACCATAACCACTTAAATTCAGCTTGTTCTTTTGTTTGAGTAAGATCAAAAATTCACTGTAGATGTGTTGTAATTATTTTGGCAAAATTTTGTATAGAACTGGAGAAAGTCTAAAAAGTCTATAATTTCTAATTTCTTCTTTATCAACTTTTTTAAATATTAATATTTTTGGTATAAAAGTTTTCCAAATTTTTTTTTATTTCTTCACTTGCTTCGTTTAAGATATTGATTGTAACTCCATAGTTTTCTGAAGCTTTTTCATTCTTTATAAATTTAATTGTTTTTTTAACTTTTTTTTTAAACTCTGGGCAATTAAAAAGATATAGAAGTTGTAGAGAATTTTTTTCTTTGTTCTTTATTGCTATATAATTTCTGATTAAACACTTCTATACATTTAATGATGTCATCTCTCTTTTTAGCAATAGTATATATTTTTCTTATTGTGGATGTTGCCTAACAACATCAAAATTTGTTTAACAATATTGACACTTTTATTCTCTTCCATAGCTTTTTTTTGCTACTTCACAATTATTCTTTTTTGTATCATTATTATTTTTTTTCATACTATTTTACAACATTTGAAACATTTAATTCATTTTATTGCATTATTTATTATGTATTTTCTACTTCATTCTTTTCTTCATACATTGACTTTTCTCAGTAACATTTTATTGATCAATTAAGGCTTTTTGAACCAGCTATCTTTGTTACAGTTTTTAAAAATATATTAGTTATCTTCCTACTGATTTTATTCAAATTTGAATCATGTTCAAAATCTGTTAATATTGGAAAATGAGTTGCAAGTTCTCATTCAAATTCATTGGAATATTTTTGAAGATTAAAAATAGCAATTGTGAATATTGTTCTTCAGAATAATATTGAGTCTTTCTGGTTTGGCTTTAACATGTATCTTACATCTTACTAAGCAATGATCACTTCTTGTGTTGAATTTATTAAGAATGTTGTAATCTTGAAATACATAATTTCGGATAGTCAAAATATAATCCAAATCTACTAGACCTTCATCTACATGCTTCCATGCCTATTTCCATTTAAGTTTTTTTTTCAAAAATTATTTATAGCATAATTTTTTTTTCTGCAAACTCCATAAATGTATGTCCTTTCTTTCTGTTTTTTATCACCATAACTAAATTTACCCACAATAATTTTATTTTTTATTTGTTTACCATTTCAAGCATTAAAACATTTCGTGACAATTTCAAAATGCTGTTTGCTCTGATCAAAAAAAATCTATACATCCATATAAAATTCTCTCCTTCTTCATGACTATGAGAACTAGTTGGGGCATAAATCTGAATTATCTGCATTTGATATCTGCTATTAAGTGAATAACTAATCTTGACATCCTGTTCAATACACCACAATTTCTATTTCTCCCTTTGTAGTGCAGCAAATGCCCACTTTTTAAATCAATTTTTCTTCCCTTTTTCTTTTAACTTCACAAAGTTCAATAATGTTCCATTTAATATTAGACAATTCTATTAATTATTGCAATCTTCTTTCAAAATTGAAAAATATATGCAGTTATGAGTATCTATATAAAAGTTTACAATCAAATGACAATCTAGGTCTGCAATCATGAATATTCTTAGACTCTGCACTTTTGGCTGGAGACTTTACAACATCCTGGAAATGAGGTCCATGATTGATTTTTGTCTATCATGATTATAAATATCTATAAAAAATATATAATTCAAACACATTTTTATTCTACCTTTAAAAAAACTTTATATTTCAGTTAACAGCTGTCAAGCAATTGAGAAGAAAGACTATGATGTTTCTTGATCTTAAAGTCAGAGTTGCAAAGCTAATAAGCTCGCCATGCTGGCTAATACTGGTGGTGATCAGCCCCTTCTTGTTCATATATTCTATGGATAATCACATTATATAGCAGCATCATAGGAAAGAATGTTGGAAGAGGACATTTAGAAATTTGTCCTGCATGGTTCCTTTGAAACCTCCAGAAGATATCAATGGGTACCTTTCAATTAACAGCAAAATTCTTTCTATAGTCATGTATATACATTTCTAAAAGAAACTTATTAATTTTACAAATATATTATACCTACATTTCTTTTTAGACAATATTTTTATTGATTTATAACTTTTTATTAAAAAAACAAAAGAAAAGAATCAAGCTTTCTTTAAGGAATGTCATTTCTAAATTTAGAAATTAAATAATAATTTTGCAATTAAATATCTGAAAAAAGTGCAAATAAAAACGTGTAACATTTTTTATATGTAACAGGGTGTCATTTTATAAGTATTTAAATACCGAAACTAAGATAAAAAATTTAAAAAAATTAAAAAAAATATAAATAAATAAAAAAGTGAAACAACACTTAAGAAACTAGAATGCGTTCTGTTTGAATGTATTTAATTTAAGAAATACCTTTTTCTCAAAAAGCAATCTGAAGAAATGTAAAATCAATTAAAAAGCTTTCTGTTTTAACCATTTGTCTGTATTTTCGTTTCTGTCGTCTAGACTATCGTAGCGTTAATAACTTTGTAAGAAAAAAACATTTTACAAAGAGAACGTATTAATCTTGCATCTTCGATAAATCAATATAATTTTCAAATTTATTACTAATATACATATATTTTATTTTTGTTATCAATATTTCTTTAGCTAAGTTGAAAAAAAAAAAAAAACATAATATATATATATATTTCTTTTGAAAAACAAAAATAAAAGTAAATATTATATAAAATATGCAAGATGTCACGTTGTATTTATATATTAAAAAGTGAAAAACTAAGAAAAATGATTAAAAAAACCTATCAAATTATCTTAACATTTTCAAGATTAAAGCAAACAAATTATTTTTGCTTAAGATTTCTAAAGTATTAAATGTTATATATATATTAATTCAAAAAAATTAATTATACTTTATGTAAGTTTTTCATAATTTTGTATTATATATAATGGTCTTTGAGTAATTATTATTTAATTCGCCTAGTAAGTGAAAAATATGTGATATAAATTAAACAAAAATGGATGTTTTTTTTTTTTATTTAAATTAATGATAACTTCCAAACAATGAACTATTTAGCAGTCATAAAATAAATAAGTATCTAGTTTTTTTTTCATCTAAAATATAAAATAAGGGGGAAATTTATAAAAAAAAAAAACATCATCAATAGATACTTAAATATATATTTACATACATTATATTGTTTATACTAAAGGTAATGTAATTATAAGTAACTTGAACTCATACTTTCAAATCCCCATAGCTGTCCAATCCATTTTATAAAACTGATACATATGACCACATAAACGTGAAGAAGATAAATGATCTCCAATATAGGTATGTTGTATTGAACTGTCAAACATCAATTGGTTGATATATGCATATTAGAGATCATTTATCTTTTTTTCAAGTATATAGTCATGTGTACCGTTTGTATAACATGACCACATATGTGTGAAAAAGATCTTTTATATATATATATATATATATATATATATATATATATATATATATATATATCATATATATATATATATATATATATATATATATATATATATATATATAATACTGAACCAGCCTTTACCACTTGGTTCAGATCACCACCAGACATGCATATATACAATCAGTGTTCAGTTTTTTTTAAGATAGAAAATCTTCAAATCTTAATGGACAATATTTAATCATCTTCACTCTCCAACTCTTCAGCTATCTACATTATTGAAAATCTGAGAATAGAATGCTTAAAGCCTTGTTGCTTTGTATATTATGCTTTGATAAAAATTTCAAAGTTGTTTTCAAAAAGATTATACAGTTTAAAAACAGCCAGTAATGTGTTTTTATTATCTCTGCAATCAAGCTATGATAAAGCTGATAAAAAGACAATTTTAGTTCTTGTCTTAATATTTTTGTGAAGTAGCTGGCTACATGTAGTTAGTGTTGGAATGTTATACAAAGCTCCCAAAAAGTAAGAGAAAGAGACAATTTCAGCTGCCATTTACTATGCTGGAGTTTTGAAGCAAGCATAAAGCCAGACCCATTTCTGTATTCTCTAGTGTGCTTAAATGTGAACAAGATAGCTACTTGTTTGGAACAATTCTGGACAGAAGGAAGTCCCACTTCTATATCTCTAAAGCCTTAAATGTGGACAATAAAATTTGGTGCCATAAAGACCAACAAGACCTACATACAAGAGAGATCATGGCATGCCAACAAATTACATGAATTGTGCCTCTATCAATGATGACAATCCTGGACTATACTATCTTGGTTGGTCAAAAACCATCAGTTAATGAAGAAGTGGTTATAAGTATGCTGCTGTATACCAATACATGAAAGGAAACACATATTAAATGCATCATGTTGCATATATAGCATGAGTTGTTTTAAATAATTGATTTTCAAAAAAAAAAAATGACATTCTAAAAAGTGAGATATATAATATAGAATGGTATTATCTTAAATTGTTTTAACTCTATATTTTTAAAAAAGGGTAACCAATAAATAAATTTTCTTGGGTTAAAGAAATCTAAGAGTTATAATTAACACTTGAAAGATATTTTAAAATCTTTTAGAAAAGCAACCTGTAATTGTAAGCCATATATAAAATAATATGATTTTAAATCAATCATTGATTGAAGGAATTTTATGAATGATGTTTATTTATAAAACAAAACTTTTATTATGGACTATGAAAGAATTATAAATATGATTCACATTTTTTATACATTCAATATTCTATGAATTATGGAAAGTATATTTTGAATTGCTTTTATTATTGCAACAAATTAAAATATATAATATAAATGTCAATATGCACATACATTTGTATGCACACAACATATATGTTAAATCACATATTAATTACATATTATATGATTAATGATTTTATTTAGATAAAATTTAGTATATGGTATATATAGACATTAGTGTGTGCCTGAAAGTCAATACACACTTACATTGATGTTAAATATATTATTAAATATAAATAAAACTGAGTTTTATTTATAGATTATGACAATTCATATATTTTATATTAAATAATGAATTATGTTGCATGTTGGTGTGGTCGTATATGATAACTTGGTATCATTGAATCTGATAACTCAGTTTTTTTAATTATTATTTCATAACAATTCACATATATTTTTTTAATATTCTATCACATACGTGTGTGTGGCATTATATTAGGTGTTGTATATTGGATTATGTCTATAAATCACAATGTAATAAATTGAAATTTGATTTTATATTAATCCACACATATATGTAAAATGTAATCTTTATTATTATTAAATATCAATTGAAATATGTTTATTTCTATATTGTACTGCACTCTGTCTGCATGTATATATTGTACTGATTAGTTTTGTCTATTTATATAACAAGATCTAGCATTTAGGCAAAAGTACTTCAAGTCCAATAATGTGCAAGATACATAAGTCAGGAAGACTCAGGAACTCTGCCCTATGTGTCTATTTTCCAGATCTACCAATTTATGATCAACAATCCTGATGATAAGAGTCAAATTTATCTTTCTCCACTGGCATCACAAAGCAGGATACACAAAGAGACTTCAACTGGAAATAATATAATGGAGCCTTTTAGTATAAAAATATCATAAGTTTGACACATTTAAAGATTGTGACCTTTCACATTATATATATATATATATATATATATATATATATATATAAATATATATATATATATATATATATATATATATATATATATATATAGGATTAGTGGGATATCATCTAGTCAGAGCAAGCATATATATATATATATATATATAGGATTAGTGGGATATCATCTAGTCAGAGCAAGCATAATTTATTAATCAAAAAATACTATTTTAAACAAAATAAACAATGATTCTGAAAGTTATTATATATGTATGATTTATTAATTTAAATATAATACATGTAAGTTATTAGATTATATTTTTCCGTTAGTCATCATTGGCCTCTTTACATTTATATGATATGAAATTTAACTTTTATTATTTAAAACATGACAAATATTTTTATTAATTTATTATTTTATTGTGGCTGATTTATATACCAATAATCAATAAGCTGCAATATATCTAAATACAATTTTAATAGTGCTATATACAAGTATATAACTGAAACTTAAGTCCACCCCTAGAAAAAAAAAACAAAATATAGCACCTGACTGAATTTACCTAATAAAGATTATTTTATTATCAAAATGTGATTATCATTAATAAATGAAGTAATATCAGCTCATGCTGAGTAAGAAATGTCTATGGGTGAATTAATTTTAGAATACAGATAACTGCATTACAAAATAATGCACACATAAAAATATTAATAAATATCATAAAAAAATATGCTTAGTAGAATCAGAACATTATGGCTTAGAGATATTTATATGTTTTATTTAGAACTAGAACTAAGATATCAGTGCATGTATGATGGCAATTTATATGATCCAATAACATATCCTAGAAGGTGCTTCTGAACACCATTGAAGAAAAAAGACCAATTTTTGTCTGCATACTTTGACAGAATTGGCTAATGAAATGGAGAACAATCCACAGTGAGCTACTGTGGACTAATTTTTCCTGCAGTAATCTCATGCAGAGCTAGCTCAAGTGACAAAATAAGTACCCAGATGGTTTAAGGGTGTAATTTTTGGACTTGAAGATATGAGATGGGGTTTCACTTTTCAATATGCCCAGTGGAATGAAGTACAAATATATATATATATATATATATATATATATATATATATATATATATATATATATATATATATATATATATATATATATATATATATATATATATATATATAAATATCTGTTAATTAAAAACAATATTGTAATTATAATTGAAATAATATTCTAACTGCCATGGCAGTTGAGGCAGGTTAGAAAGTAACCGAAAGTACTTCTGCGGATTTAAAGATTATTTGTAATTGTTTGTAAACCGTTAATATATATATATATATATATATAAATGAAGAAGGAGGTTGGTATGCATACAATGCTTGGAACAACACCTGTATAAAACTTTTAAAAGAAGTCTTAATTAATTAACACCTATATATTAGGAATATGAAGCACAATGGTATGATTCAAATAATAAACAGTAATGGAAAACTTAAATTCATTAACAAAAATAATAAGCTATTGGAAATTGAAATTCCCCCTCCCTTCTTTAAATTACTTCACATATTAAATTTCTATGAACATTAAAATTAACATGAAGTTTCAGTTCTATGTGCTTTTATCCCAATTACAAATAATTTTACACATATAAAGGAGTTAAATGGTGATTATTTATCAAGTAAAATATTTAAATTTAAATATAACCTTATAATATAATTAAATTGTTTTTTCCCTAAAATGGCAAGTGTCCATTATAATGAAAATAACAAAACCTGTTTTTAATTAAAACCTAATCAATATCCCCTTGAAAAGAAAAGATGGTGATTTAAAAGAAAGAGCAAACATATTTGCAAATTTAGAAGGTTATTGGCATATTATTTAAAAATACAAAAAAATATAATAATCAAAATTATGAAATATTGTTGTTGTACAAAAGTGAAATACAAAATTATAATTATTTACTAGATTCTCAATGTTAGGAAAAAATATTAAAATAGTTTATAGAGTGTTGAATATATTTTAGCAGATCAGGTAAAAGTTTACAAATTATATTAGCTGATAAAATGTTTCTGATCTTTTGATAAGCTAAAAAAAAGATTACATTACCTTTTAATGAATGGTTAGACATGAAATTTGGCTTAAAGTTAAGATTATTCATCTAATATCAGCAACATAATTTTGTGACCTTGTTTATTATTGACAATGGTTCTTGAATAATTTGAAGCACCCATAAGAGACTAGATCTAGTTTTTCTTTCAGGTGATTATGACAGGTAGCACTTTCATTATTTAGCATATAGGTACATGGTTATAGTTCATGAGTATCTGGATCTTAGGTGATGACATTGGGAATGATTGCATTTTGAATGGTGAGAAAGATGAGGTTTTATCTGCTCACTGTACATAGAATCACAGGTATCATAAGCATGGATTCAGCTTGCCATTGCTTTTATTAAATTACTTGTTTTTTCATGTATTCAAATCCAGCACTATTTAAATGATTTTGAAAAAGTTCTGGAATTGTTTTAGCTACTTGACCTAAAGTATTTTGTTTTAAAATATAATTTTAGATTATAAAATAAATGTGAAATGGATAAAATTTCCACTAATGGATCTTACATTACTTTTATAAAATTATAACATTGTAATCTGGACTAATGGATTTCATGTTAACTGATTTAATTGCATTTGAGAATATTAGGCAGGATTGCACTCACTTTTCTAACCACCATTACTAAAATAAATAATAAAATTTAACATAATTTTAAAAATATCAACTAATATATCATATTTTGATATTATAAATATTTTACAAGTAATCTCCCCTCACCTATGATATATACATATTCATTATGCATATATACAAATTAAAATAATATATATTTTTTATTTATTGAAGGTATTTATATTAATATATTTAAACATATCTATGTCAATCATTATTTTAATAAAGCAAATAAATGCCTATATATATTTAAAGTTAAATGAATAGAATATTTAATTATAATAATTGTATTTAATAGTTATATTTAAAAAATCATTTAATTAAAAGTAATAATGTGGGAGAAAAGTGAATATTTGATTTCATAATATTACAATAATTATTTTAAATTTTGCTATAATATTATTTTTATGTAATGTTTTATAAATTAAGTTATTTATTTTATTTTTCATTTAAATTGATAGTGTCTCATGTATTTTTGTAAATCACGTGATGTGTAGATATTCACACGTGTGTTTGAGAAGTTTTTAGTAAAGTTCAAAACTATGTTAAATTTTATATAAGATTTAAAAATAGTAGATTTGTTTATTCAAAGATAAAATAATATTATCTGTTATAAATATTAAGTTGGGTCTTTAAAATGAATGTAATAAATAAAATCAGCTTTTTATTTTGTTTTGAAAATAAATATGTTTTGTTTAAAAGAAGGGTAAAAATAGTAATAAATATTGTAATGTGATTTTTAGAAGTTATTTTAGAGTATTTATTAAGTGTAAATAAAATTAGAAAATTAATTAAGAATTAAATAATATGATAAAATATAATTATTTAGTAAATTATTATTTGTGTTAACTTTAATCCAGCATTGTTTTCCCAGGGTCTTTGGAAGTAAGCATTGTTTAATTCACCAATGAAATGTGTAGTTTGGGCAGATATAAAACAGGTGTGCGAGGATTTCCAGGTCACTGTTATACCTTCATTATTGTTACCACAACTTCGCTCAATTAATTGTTAAAATAATGGTCAAATTTATTTACTTTAAAATACTAAAAGTAGAGTAATTTATTATTATAAGATCATGATATGGAAAGGTGTGGCTAAAAATTAAGTAATTCCTTACATGCTAATTTATTTCATCTAATTTAACATCAACTTAAACATGGAGAAGTTGTCACTGAATTTAAAATTATTAATGGAAATATTGAATTATTATTTTCCTACTAGACACATAATTTTGCCTTTGTTGAGTGATCATGCTAATTTAATAGTAAAGTTAATAGACAGAACTTCATGGAGAAGATTCATAAAAGCTCATCAGAAATGGAAAGAAAAAAACATGAAATCTTTTATTCTGAAAGCTATTTTAAAATAGAATAGTTTTTTTTTAAAAAAAAAAAAAACTGTTAATGTAAAGATAACACTTATTCAAAATGCTGAAATATTTTTTATGAAGAAATATTGGAAATGGATTTTTGAAAAAATATAATTTTTAAAAAAATTCAAAAATTAAAATTATTGGCAAAATAATTGATGTTACATTGGAAAAAACTTCAAAATAAGTTAGTTGTTGTATGCTGCACATACAAAATATTTTCAGAAAAGTACTTATAAAATATTTAAAACTATGTAATAAATACTGTCGAATGCTATATTGTATCCAGGTATACTGACCAGTGGGAAATTTAACTGAAAGCATTAAAATTTTAGAAGATATATGTCATAATAGAGGATTAAAAAATGCACTTAACAATTACTATTGGAAATAAAAGAAGAACTCTGAACTATTTGGATTGCAATAGGAATATTTTACAAGTCAACTTAATTTTGTGTTATTTTCATTATTTTTAAAAAGAATTGTCGGACATGTCATGAAAGTGGAACAATTGGAGCATGCGTGGGTTTTTTGTTTGTGTTAAAGAAAGATGTTTTTGACAACAAATACTGTCCAGGAGGGAAAGGACATTTTTATAATGAACTTTGTCGGAATTTTTTTTTTTCATAAATATGAATTTTAAATCTTATTTTACTAACCTTTATCATAATACTTATAAAGTAGAAGTAGAGTAGGAACATATAACATTAAATTATTTACTAACCTACTAATTAATTATTATAAAAAAATCTTTAATAATTTTTAAAAAAGAAGTTTAATATTTTAAAGTATGATGAAGTGGAATGAGTGATATTTACATAATGTTTTATTTAGTTCGGGAACCAGAAATATTAATGGAACAATCGACAATGAAGATGTATTATTGATGGTAACAATTATAAAAGTATTGAGCATTTTATTATGTATTTCATTATTGTATATTTTAGTGTGGATGGATGAAACAAGTATGAAAAACACAATACATACACATAGCTTATAATTTGTTTATTCACATTAAAAATATGCATTCTTTTAGTAATATTATAGGTACATTTTAATATAAGAAAAATATAAGTGTATGACTCTATTATAACTGAATTTAAGGTTTACTTTAAGTGATAAAAATAATAAACTGGGATATTGATACTGATTGTTTGTATTTATGTGTAAAGTTACTAAGAGATAAAATAATCATTTCCTATCGATTGGTTAGATGATTATTTTAGAGATGAATTTATTTATTGTTATAAGAGTGTAGGAATAGATTTAGTAATGTAAGCTTGGTATTAAGTTAAATGGGATTAAGATAATATTTTATGTAGGATTTGTTTATAAGGGAATAATTGTAGACAATAGTGGTTATGGTGCAAGTATAGATAACTTAGCCCTATAACTTTATATGTTCATGTAGTGTTATTTTCTGCATGTTGAAGTTGTAATGTTTTATAGAGCTGAATAAATAGCTTGGACATTATGTTTATTAGTAGAGGTGCTGAACTAAAATAGTCATACCTTATTTATGATACACTGTGACCATGATGGTTATTTAATAGAAGTGCTATTGAATTAAAATCTAATTTATTCCATATACCTACTTGTGTATTTACTATCGATATTGCTTGGATTGCATCGTAAAGGCTAGTATTTCAAAATATGAAATGATGAATAAGTTTAAAATGCAGAATCATTATTAAAGAACATAAGATGGATTATAGTGTTTTAAAGTAAAGATATAAGTAAGTGTAAAAAGTATAAAATTATAACTTGTTAATAAGGAATCATCAACTTTTTTTTTATATTTGGGACTCATTATTATTTATTACAAATAAATAAATAATGAATAAAGTGTGTTTTCTAAAGATATTATTTAGTCATTAAGTTTTAAAAAATTCAATTTTAATGCATATTTTTTACAAGCAAAAGAGATATAACTAAATCACATTTGAAGAATGTAAGTGGTCATAATTTTATATAAAAGTATTCTATAATAATAATACATCAGTACTTAATTTATTTGACATTATATTGATGGGTAGTAAGCAGTCTAGATGAATGAATATGTTATTAATTAAGATTATTTACATTATGAATAGGTTAGGAATAATTATATGAAAGAGTAAAAAAAATTTATAAAAACTAAATAATAAATGATAAATGTATGTTGAAGTAATAATTTAAATAGTACTTTTGCAATATAGTGAATTAAATAAACTTAATGGAGGTCATAAAAATATTATGGTAATATTTTAATAATAAGTATTTTAGAAAGCAACATTTTGTATCTGATATTTATTTTATTTAATATTTTTTTGTGAAATTACCTAAATGGGAGTAAAACAAAGTTCATTTATGTTGTATATATTGTATATAATTATTGTTCAAGCTTATTAAATAAGTCAATTATTTTATATAGCGCAATGTTTTTGATAAACAATAATATTTAAACAGCATTAAACTGTTGCACATGCTCTTTGGATTTTAAGTATAAAATGAATGAATACTAACACTTCAACCACATGATAAAGTCTTGGTAAAAAATAGAAGTGGTTCTAGTGTTAGTATTCATTCATTTTATATTTAAAATTCAAAGTGCATGTGCAACAGTTTAATGCTGTTTAAATATTATTGTTCAAGCTTTTGATAAATTTATTAAGTTTTCTTATAAATCTTGGTGTTGATTCAATTTATTCACATCACAATTACATAATCACAGATAATTAGAATTAGGACACAATATTTGCACAACATAAATACAGTCATTATTTAAGAGTTATACTATTTTATTGATATGATTTTATGTAAGAAATTTTTTTGTGATATCATTATTCTGGTCATAGAATAACCACAAAATATTTACACAGAATTATATTATAAGTGAATGCCACATATTCTCGGATTATAAGAGCGTATCATATATGTTTGCTTAAGATGTCATATGAATAATAGAAGATTACATTATATTATTATTATTTATTATACATGGTTAATATTACAAGTAGAAAAAATGTGAGATTAAATTATAATTGAAGATGAATATTATTATTTTATTATTAGTAGTATTAGTCAGAGGTAGTTGGGAATGATATTAAATCCTTTATCATACTTAATTACAAAAGTTATAATTATTTAGAATTATTTTAAAAGAACCTGAGATAATTTGAGCTAAATCATTTTGATAGAGATATTCAGATTATTTTATTAAGAGTCATTTACATAATTAATTTTTTTAAAGATGTAGAAGTACTATAGTTTTATTGTTTTAAAGTAATAGAGAGGAGATAGTATTCTTATGCCATTGAGGTGATATCCTGTGGAATATTGGCTTAATGTATTTGTTTTGCCACTTGTTAACTCACTTCATAGTCTCATGATTTTTATTAGATACTTATTTATTTAATTTAAGAAACAGAACCATATTATTATGTGTTAATTTTAACTAATTAATAATAGATAGTATTATAAAACACACTTCTTTCTATCAATATTTCAATCTCTGTGGCCAAGTTTCATCTTTAAATGTCCATATATATTCATTGAATGATTAGTAAGAGTGGGATTTGCACTCTTATTAAAGAAAAAATGTTGCTTTAACAACAGTGAGAAATATTGATAATTATCTATATTGTTATGTTCAGGTAGTTACTGGTTTCTAATGGTTACATATACACCCATTTGGCTTTAAGAATTATTCTCTTATTATTTAAATAATACATGAGAAATTAAAAGCATTGCAATTTGTAATATTATAATTGACTATTTATTAGTCCGCATTACAGGATATGGTTATTTCATGTTTAAAGATGCTTATTTTAAATTTCATAGTATGAATATTTCAATCTATGTGGTTAATTTGCAATCTTTAAATATCCATATATATATTCATTGGACCATTGATAAGAGTGGGATTTATACTCTTATTATTAAAGGAGGAAGGTTGCCTTGACAACAAGGAGAAATATTGATTATTATCTATATTGGTATGTTTAGGTGATTACTGGTTTCTAAAGTTTATATATATTGTGAGAGTACCATATGAGCCTCACCTAAAACAATTTGTGTTTCTTTGTGAATTTAACTGTGCCTATATCGAATCAACAGATATAAATAACTTACACCTGTATTAAGCTTTTCATGTATCAGCTATATATATATATATATATATTATATATATATATATATATATATATATATATATATATATATATATATATATATATATAAACTAGTTATTATTAAAAGAATAATTCTAAAAATGAAAAATTCTAGTTTATATATATACACACACATAAATAAAATGTTTCTAACTAATAGTATTTTTTTTATTAACTAGAACTTGACATTTGACAAAGCCTTAAGTCAACATTGCATTTTTATCAGATGAAACAAAGGAAATAAACGTTTGGGGTTCATTACAAATTGTATATTTTAAACAATAGAGCGTGAGCGTTATTATGTGATACGCTTGCTGAAATTAATCCAGTATAAAAACGAACTAATATTGTTACAACAATAATCTTCTATTTTGTTATCAAGGCAAGAACTACATTTGTAAATTTAAATGTGTTCGAATTTAGAACACATTTAAGAAAAGTTAAAAAAAGGAAGATTCAATATTTTAAAACCTGCTTCAAGTAATTAATTTACTGCCTTTGAATATTATAAAGAACTATAAAAAAATAATCAGTGAATTTAACAAGGTTACAAAAGTTATCAAAGTCTTCGAAATGAGCTTTCAAAATATAAATTTAAGAAGACAAAAATTTATAAAGATGTTCTTTGGCTAAATTATTTATGCCAGGGATTTCTACTGATGTTTTAAACCCGAACATGTAAATTTATTCCTACTTAATCAATGCCTTAAATATAATCATCGTAATTCTCATTTAAAAAGCTGCTTTAATATTGGAGTATTATATTGAAGAAGATGTTAAATATTTTACTACATAAATATTTAAAGAATGAATATCTGGATTGCCTCTTCAAAGGATGATCAATGAACTTTATGTTTCAACATTCATCATCATTTTATTTTGTCTAAGGAGGGATATAAAACCGTATTCTTTCTCGTCTTGGATTACTTCATTGTATAATTTAAAAACTCTTAAACTTTATTTCCTTTGTGGATAATTATATTTACTTAGAAAAATTACTTTGTATATTAAAGTGGGGAACTGATGAGATGAACACTTTTTTTTTTATTTTATTTAATAAAATTTAGATATTGATGTTTTGATATATACTCTGATGGAAATGACAGCTGACTAAGGTAAACGTTTTTAAATTATTTCAATTTGGAAGTAAGTTTTATTATATTCCAAATTGAATCTTACATGACAATTAACATAATATATTTTTAAACATACATAACTAATATCAGAATACATTCTATTATTAATCTAGTGTGAATGGATGTTATCGTATATAAACATACAACACACACTGAATTATTTTAATGACACAATAGGTAGATTTATAATGTGTCATGTGTATTTATTATACACATGATTTTAAATTATATATATCTGTAAATGATTACATTATTATTATTTTTTTTTAATATTAAATAATTTATTAGTGTATATAAGCACAGATTATAATTCTAAATTTTAATGTTTTTATGTGATAATATTTTTGTTTTTATTACTGATTAAAATGTGTTAACTTGATTTCAAAATTAAACAGGTCTCGTTTGTTTATTTTATTTAGTTGTTTTATAAAACCAATATTTATAAATATACATACTCATGCATATATATGTTAAATCAACTTAGTGATTTAATATTTATAAAGAAGTTATATATAGCTTATATTTAATTTATTATTACTATGGGATATTTGTGGTAATGCCTGAAGAGAGTCGATTGCAAATTTCTACTCTGAGCTCGAATTCCAAGAGTAACGAGGTTATTAATAGAGGAGTGAATTGGATTTTATTTTAAATAACAAGACTCAAAGTCCTACTATAGTTAGATGTGACTTCCTCGAGTCCTGAAAAGGATCGTCCCATTATACATGGCACCCATACTTAAGGCATGAAAAGGATCGCCCCGTTATACATGGCGCCCATATTTAAGGCATGAAACAGTAGTTTTCCATTGGTTAAATCCATAGTTTAAAAAAAATAAATAAATATATGAGTATGTTGTGAATTGGTAAAAACACTGAATAATAAATAATAGAGACATTGAAATAAAATAAACCATAATAAACAGATAAATCAGTCGCTTTAAAATAAATAAATATCATTATATTTTGGAGATTAAAATATATATCATAATAACATCTTATAAAAGTAGGAAAATGGAATTACATTTAAGGGCATAAGCACAGCATGAAATCTTATGGCATATATTAAAGTATAACTTTGAAAAGAAAGTAATTTATATCTATTACATTAGAAATTTTTAGTTAATGATAACTAGAAGTAGGAAAAAGCTAAAAATAATGAAAGTAAAAAGTTTAGAAGAATCTTTAAGTAATAAAGATAGTGAAATAGAAATTACTTCAATTAGTGATGAACAGGGTCTTTACAAGTCTTAATGTCTGAGGGGTCTGTAGAAAAAGTTTAACATTCTTCACAAGTTCATATGACAGATCAAATATTACCCCAAACACAAAAAGTAACTGAAGTTATAATAGTACAGCTTCAAGAAAGGGATAAGCATATAGCTCAGTTGGTTCAAATGATAATGCATCTACAAGTCAATATGGTAACTAAAGATGATATAAATAATATGGCAACCAAAGCTGATATGAATAATATGAATTCTGATATGAATAAAATGAATTCTAAGATGGATAATATAAAAGCTGATATGGATAATATAAATGCTGATATAAATAAAATGAATGCTTATATGAAGGAAGAAATGGCTAGAATGAATGATAATATGGTAACTAAAGTTGATATGGATAATATGGAAAAGAAATTAAAAGAAGACATAATTTCTATAAAAGAAGAGTTAAAGAAAGATATTGATAATGTTAAGGAAAAGATGCAAGTAAAAATCAAAGTTGTTGTTGAAAAGAAACAAACTGCCAATGAAGTAGAAAGACTTCACGACACAAAAGTATCAACAATATTGATGGCAATTCAATGGCAAGAATCCAAAACTTATTCTGAGAATGAGATTTGTGAATATATTGATAGCATCCAGAACAGATCACTCTTAGTTCAAATGAATATTTCAGAAGAAAACTGTCATGACTATCATTTTCTCATACAGCAGAGCAATGAAGTAGAAGATCATTGCAGCATTACTAAAGTGCTTGAATCTGATCCAAATATCTTAGAAAAAGAAGAGGATATAGATCATGTGAAATATAAATTAAATTCCGAGTCTCAGGAATTGAGAGAAACACAATCAAATGATAATACTGAATGTCTAGATAAATTAAGACTTCGGATTTCTTGTATTAATAACAAGTTAAATCATGAACTTATGAAACTTGAGAAGACTCCACTATCTAAAGATATAATAAATGAATACAACAGTGAAATGTATTTTAAGTCATCCCATCATATTTGTTTTTACTCCCAGAACAAATATAAAACATTTCATCCACAAGGCGTTGATAAATTGTATGACAACCATCTGATAATATCATTATCAATGATAATATTTAATGGAAAAGAAGGTTGTTTTAATAGAAAGTTTATGAATGAAGGCAATAGATTTAATTGTTTTAAGTGTAAATTATGGTGTATGAAGCATCACCATAATCCTGAAGATGAACAAATTATAAAAAGTCTTCAGACAATAATAAAGATATGTATAATACAAGCTAAAAGACAGAAAGGTTCACAATTCCATAGATTGTGTAATACTTATGAAGGTCCCTTCACATTCATTGTACATGTTAATGGATGTGCTTAAAAAGTAAAGCACACATATAAGGAAGGACTTCATGGATTACGACTTTGGGATGTGACAATGAACTTTCGGTAATGATAGAATCCATTAGACTATTCTTTTAGGAGAATAATTGTGTATATGTATATAAATAATTGAAGTAGATATTAATAAAAAAAAATGTATCAAGTTAACCAAAGTATAAAAAATATATACACAGGTTTGTTAGAGTACAAGTTATGGTTAATTAAATGAATAATAATGGTATATTAATTAAGCATCATGATAATGCAATCTGATGTTAACACCACTTATAAAATGTAAGTCCATTATTATATATTTTGATATAGATATATATAAATAAGAGATTTATTTTATATAGTGTGATGTTGTTAAACTATAATAGCAATCGGCATTAAGCCAATGCACATAAATTTTGTGGATATTGATATGGATACAAGAAAAGATAGTGTAAAAGTTTGTAAACAATTTGTTAATAAAAAAGGGCCAGTCAAAGAAATAAAAATGTGAAGACAATTTCACACAAGTTCCAAATGGGGGCTCAAGTTTTTATAAAAACACCTCATATGAGTAAACCCCAAGAGAGCAAATATCAGAAGTTTTACCATCAATATGAAGGACCTTATACTATCATAAAGCAATTAGGTCCCAATGCATTCTGGATAAATATAAAAGGAGACATTAAAAACACTTACAATGCTAGAGCTTTAAAACCCTATTTTGGTCAAACAAATTAATAATGTTTGCCACATTTTACTTATATATAAAGTAAAATATTGAAAGAAAAGATCATTTAGAATAGGTAAGGGGGAAAAAAGTTTTCATTTAAAAATATATGGGTATATATATGTATAAGGATGCATATAAGTCAAAAGAGATATTAATTTTCTTTGATGAGGGTATGTTAAGCAATTAAAATTAATTCTTAGGATACCTGAAAACTAAAACTGTTTTAAGAGTTAATCCATGCTGAATGATTGATGTTCTTGGGTTTTGGATAGTTCTCAAAAGTGTCCATAAGTCTTAAAGAAAAGCAGGATGGAGACTACCAAACAAATATATGTGACATCTATAAAAGATGCACATGACAATAAATCCATCAAAGGAAAATAAATAGAAAAGGGAAGAAAAAAAAGAACCTTATATATATATATATATATATATATATATAAGGTTCTTTTTTTATAAAAATAATGAACCATATATATATATATATATATATATAAACTTCTTAATCCATTTGTTTAAAGAGAATAATATTTAATGTAGAGAAAGAGAAAGGGTTAAAAAATAGATCAAATAATAAGGGTTGATAAAAGCATGAAAGAAAAACAAGCTCCACAACTTTATATTTAATGCATACATTGACACACATTAAGTGTCCAAATTTTAATGGTAAATATAAAATTTGAACTTTTTAAGGGGGAAGGGGTAATGTGAGAGTACCATATGAGCCTCACCTAAAACAATTTGTGTTTCTCTGTGAATTTAACTGTGCCTATATTGAATCAACAGGTATAAATAACTTACACCTGTCTTAAGCTTTTCATGTATCATATATATATATATATATATATATATATATATATATATATATATATATATATATATATATATATATATATATATATATATATATAAATTAGTTAGTATTAAAATAATAATTCTAAAAATGAATAATTCTAGTTTATATATACACACACATAAATAAAATGTTTCTAACTAATAGTATTTTTTTTATTAACTAGAACTTGACATTTGACAAAGCCTTAAGTCAACATTGCATTTTTATCAGATGAAACAAAGGAAATAAATGTTTGGGATTCATTACAAATTGTATATTTTAAACAATAGAGCATGAGCATGATTATGTGATATGCTTGATGAAATTAATCCAGTATAAAAACGAACTAATATTGTTACAACAATAATCTTCTATTTTGTTATCAAGGCAAGAACTACATTTGTAAATTTAAATGTGTTCGAATTTAGAACACATTTAAGAAAAATTAAAAAAAAGAAGATTCCATATTTTAAAACCTGCTTCAAGTAATTAATTTACTGCCTTTGAATATTATAAAGAACTATAAAAAATAATCAGTAAATTTAACAAGGTTACAAAAGTTATCAACGTCTTCGAAATGAGCTTTCAAAATATAAATTTAAGAAAACAAAAATTTATAAAGATGTTCTTTGGCTAAATAATTTGTGCCAGAGATTTCTACTGATGTTTTAAACCTGAACATGTAATTTTATTCCTACTTAATCAATGCCTTAAATATAATCATCATAATTCTCATTTAAAAAGCTGCTTTAATATTGGAGTATTATATTGAAGAATATGTTAAATATTTTACTACATAAATATTTAAAGAATGAATATCTGGAGTGCCTCTTCAAAGGATGATCAATGAACTTTATGTTTCAACATTCATCATCATTTTATTTCGTCTAAGGAGGGATATAAAACCATATTCTTTCTCATCTTGGATTATTTCATTGTATACTTTAAGAACTCTTAAACTTTATTTCCTTTGTGGATAATTATATTTACTTAGAAAAATTACTTCGTATATTAAAGTGGGGAACTGATGAGATGAACACTTTATTTTTTTTTATTTTATTTAATGAAATTTAGATATTGATGTTTTAATATATACTCTGATGGAAATAACAGCTGTCTAAAGTAAACGTTTTTAAATTATTTCAATTTGGAAGTAAGTTTTATTATATTCCAAATTAAATATTACATGACAATTAACATAATATATTTTTAAACAAACAACTAATATCAGAATACATTCTATTATTAATCTAGTGTGAATGGATGTTATCATATATAAACATACAACATACACTGAATTATTTTAATGACACAAAAGGTAGATTTATAATGTGTCATGTGTATTTATTATATGCATGATTTTAAATTATATATATATATATATATATATATATATATAATGTAATATATATATAGATATATGTATATCATTTAAATATATATATATATATATATATATATCTGTAAATGATTACATTATTATTATTTTTTTTTTAATATTAAATAATTTATTAGTGTATATAAACACAGATTATAATTCTAAATTTTAATGTTATTATGTGATATTTTTGTTTTTATTACTGATTAAAAAGTGTTAAACTTGATTTCGAAATTAAACAGGTCTCGTTTGTATATTTTATTTAGTTGTTTTATAAAACCAATATTTATAAATATACATACTCATGCATATATATGTTAAATCAACTTAGTGATTTAATATTTATAAAGAAGTTATATATAGCTTATATTAAATTTATTATTACTATGGGATATTTGTGGAAATGCATGAAGAGAGTCGATTGCAAATTTCTACTCTGAGCTCAAATTCCGAGAGTAACGAGGTTATTAATAGATGAGTGAATTGGATTATATTTTAAATAACATCATCCATGGCATTCTATAACAAGACTCAAAGTCTGACTATAGTTAGATGCAACTTCCTCAAATCCTGAAAAGGATCATCCCATTATAATATATATATATATATGACTGTGTGTTTATAGAAACTCATAAAGAGGCATTGTAAATGAATGTATTAAACAAAATATTGTAAATCACATATATGTAAATCACAATGTGATAATTTTTTTATTATTGTATGTTAGTGAAAACTAGAAGGCTTGTAATTGTAGAGCAATACTCTAAAAATATTAATACTATTTTTATTGTGGTTAATAAACTTGTCTACATATGTTAAAAATAGTATTGTATCATCTCTTGGTTTTCATAACAGTATAAGATCTTGTGTTCTTCTGATTTACATATGTGCATAATTCTTTGATTACATGAATGGGAATGTACTTTAGTGATTTTGGTTCACCAGTGATGATAAATCATCATCATCCTGGTTGGAACATAAGATTATACTATTTAACACCCATGCACTACATTTTATTTTAGTTTAGTTTTAGAAATTAGTTCATAGTTGGCAAGAACATTATGATAATATGTGTTCAGAACACTGACAATGATCACATTGTTTTAATATCCAAGCATTATTGTTTTTCTAGTTATATATTCTATGAAATTAGCACCTAAGTTTGTGCATCCAAATTAGGGTTTAAATAGTTGCCCAACCTGGCAAAAGCTAAATTGTTCCTGGTCTAAAGTAGACCAATTTCACAAGATTGACTGTTGATTTACTTGTATTTTCATTGATCATCCATAACGATGAATGGTGAGTACTTATGCTTCCCTTACAATATATATATATTCTAACCTCCCCCCACGCATTCTCACCCCAAAATATATTGTTTATTACGAATATTCCGGGTTCTAGCTTAGTTAACAAATAAATAAATGAAATATTCAGCATTGATTAAAATGATTACTAGCTCTAATTTCTAAAATACAAATACGGTTCAATTTTTAAAAATGAATTAATAAATATTTACTATTTTCATGAGACATGGAGTGACAATACGGGGAACGAGATAGACTACATTGAGCCATTATCCACACGATACTACCTCAATGGCATAAGAACACTATTCCCCCTTTTACTATACCAAATAACTAACTCATAGTATTCTTACGACTTTCTAAGCTCTATTCACTACGATTAAAATAATAATCATATCTTAATCTTCTTTATAACAAGAATCTAGCTCAATTAAATAAAATGAAGTAAAATAAAATAAAATAAAATCTCAGGTTCATAAATTGTATTCTAACTGATTTAAAATTACGGTAGTAAAATATGAAAAGGGAATTTTATGTCATAATCTACTACACAGCAACTAATAATAATAAAAATAATAATAACAATAATAATATAATATAATCTTATTTCTTCCTAAATGAAATAAATAAATACGTACGTGGTAGTATTTTTAATAATCTGACAACAGAATACGTGTGGCAACATTAGCATATAATTTAATGTAATATTGTGGCAACCGACTTATGACCAATAAATAATATAAAATTATGATCTTTTAATTTTAACATACCAATAAATTCTCAAAATTATTATAACACTTTTATGTTTACCTTTTGTGCAAAACCTATATGTCTGTTTCAATTATAAATGTATCGTGATTTCATGCATCCATGTGGAGAAATAACAACGCGGACACAAAACTTTAAAATAAATTTAAAACAAAGTTTATTAACAACATAAATAAATTAACAATATTTTTACATTATGTACATTGGATATCCCTTACTCTCCTATCTCAACTTAGTTTATTAGTTTATAAAATGAAATCAAAATACTATTTATTTTTCCTAGTTAAATCTTATCTTTTTAACACTTAAGAAAATACAGTATTATTATTTGATTTATTATTATGGTTAGCTTGTTACAAAATGCATTTCTTATATGCTTATCACAAACACTTTGCATCCCTAATATTATTAAAATTATATTTTTTTACAAAATTTACATTCGTAGTAAAAATTCTACAAAACAATAAAATTCTAGTTTTATATTGGTTGTATGGAATCTTACAAAGTCAAAACATTGTTCTACATTCGGTATTAGGTTTTTTATTGTTCATTATCCGATGTTTATTAATCCTAATATTCTCATTCAAGCCTTACTTCGGATGATATAATTACAACTATTAATATACCATGCACAAGTATATGTTTATTATACCTTATTGAACTATTTTCTTAATAAATATGCAATACTTATTTTCTAAATATTATTTTAAAAAAATTAATTCAAATTTTTTTTTAACTTTTTTAAATTAATTGGTTTAGATTTCTTTTCAAAAATCTTATATTCATTTCTGAATTAATTTTACAATGTATTATATGATTCTTTCTCTCTTTATGATATTTTGGACTTTCAATTTTAAAGTTACACAATTCTATACATTCCAGCAAATAAACTATTCTTACATAAACGATAACATATCTTCAGTTCTATTTTATTCATTATTTCTTTGAAAATATCTTTCTGACCGATGCAGATTCACAAAATAAGGATAGCGAAGATAGATGCATAGGATCAAAATATAACTAGAATATTACTCGTCATAAACCTTGACAATCATGGCACAGTGAATTAAAAGACACTATAGAGGAGTGACCTTTACCTGTCTACCAACCTCTATTATAGGAACGATGCTAAAGCTATTTCTTCAGCTTTATTATAACATCAAAAAGTTTAAAGATATGCAAAAACACTGTCCAAACTATATGTGTTCAGTCATAGGGCTTAGTTAACTATACTGAAATCACACAAAACTAAATATGATCCAAATCCTTTATTTTTCCTATTTCTTAAAAAAAAACATCATCTTGGTTTCCTCTCCACTAGTACTTCCAAGTCACTATCCGATCTTATTTCTCAAGATTTTTCTATACTGTACATCGACAAATACATATCTGCATTACTAACAATAATAAAATTCATTTATTTTAAAACTATTCCACTGTTCTATAAGAAAATCTTTTTACTACTTTCCTCCGTATATTTAATCATATACAAACTATTTAAATATCTGAATACTTTATCACATGAAAGTTCAAAAGAATCACACAATTGTTCTGTTAAATTATATTATTAATATACTTTAAATAAATTATTGCATGCATATTCCGAATTACTCCTATCTCATTATATGTTAAAAATGTTGTATAAAATGTGTACATATAATTTAAACTTTCACACTTCATTCTTAATCAATAGATGATCTAAAAAAATATACATTATGCATTATAAATAAATATCAAAATTACCAAACGATCTTTATCTTCTCGATCGCATTCCGTAGGCTTCACCATCCATTTGATTCTTGTAGATATAAGACTCACATACATACACTTTATTTTTAAACAATATTTCTATAATTTTATCAAGCTATTATATTTAAATCTCAATATTACTAAATTTATGTTTATATGTTTTCCCTAATCTCACATAACATTTTATATTTTAAAATAAATTAGTAAAAAAATATTTAAACTATATTTACTGTACTTCTTTATCAAACTTTCTTGAAAACCGTTCATATTAAAGCTAAAAAAAAAAATGTTTATTATTTCTTCTTCAGTCACTTAATGTTCAATTTTAAGGTAAAACAATTATTGCTCTGTTTAATAAATATTCATAGATGACAATCCTTGGTTTTTTATAATATTTAATACAATTATTAATTATGATATTAATTAATCCCGTAAAGAAAACGTCTACATATTCTCTTCTAATATTTTCTGCTAATATTTTCCCGCGCGACTTTTATGATGCATCTTCTAGGTACTTTTATTTAAATATTCAGTAAATTTTTTCTGTCTCCATGGATCCATTTTATTAAGTATATTAGATTTATATTTTCCAATTTCTCTTAGAGAAAGTTTTTCTGTTCTTTTTTTTTCATAAAAAAAAAATAATGACTCTTTCATATTATTATTCGGTAAATTTTCCTTTCTTTTAAAGTTCTGGTAACTATATACTTTGTAATGTTTCCTTTAAAAAGGACAAACATTTTTTTTCTCATTATAACTTTTACATAATTCTTTATAATATACAGCATCTTAATTTTTTTTCATAGAGAAGAATAAAAAAAAAACTTTAGAGTAGCCTTATAAATTTGTGCGTCATAATTTTTTCCTGACGGCAAATAACTTCTCTTTTAAGTTTTCGTATAGCGTCCTAATTATATTCCTCTGAGTTACAATAATAAGTTTTTGGTTGAGCATAAATAAAGCTGTATCAAGGCACTTTACAAATATTTTTCCTTTAGCAATATTTTTATATACTGTTTTCTGTAGTACTTCCATTTTTACTGTAAGGTTTTGGCTAAACTTGAATAAAATCACTGGCAAGAAAACTTTTAAAAATTAGCCCTTCATGTAAAGGCAGTCAAAATATTATATGTTAAAAAAAAACTTTTAAAATAAATACAAAATTTTAAAATTATATCACTTTTCTAGCTTACGGTCTTATCCAGCTAAAAAATATGTTACTCCCTCCTTCACTTACACATTACTTTCTCCCGCTTCGTCTAATTCTTATATTTTGTCTGCTAAAATACCTCCGTTGATTGGTTAATGACTTTTTTAGCGCGAACAAATTTACACATTTTAGTTTTATAATAGATTAAACCTCTTTAAAATAAAGAATTTATGACGTCATGTCTTAAATATTACTTAGAATAGTATTTTTAAATTCAATTATAGTTTTATCAAAATCATTTAAACTTTAAAATAATTATTAAAATAATATTTAATATTTCAACTTTTACTTTAAGGATCGATAGCAATTATATTTAGTTTCATAATTCACAAACTTTATTATTATTCTAACAAGCGTGTGTGTGAAGGTATATAATATACAGTCACATGATTACTAACTTTAACAGATGATTTTTTAATTTAAGTCTCGGTCTAAATTACCAAAACTGATATATTTTATAAAAATTTGGAAAATAATTTAAAAATGTAGAACCAAATATAATTCTCACCATCCTAAAGTTTATTTTTAAAATATATTAGATTAATTTTGACTATTAAATATAATTATAATATTACATATCGTTTTTATTTAATTTATTAGTTTTAAAATATTATACTCGAATTATTAATATACTTTTAACTATTTATAGCTGTGTTATTTTATATGGCCAGCTTTTACAACCATAAGCAAGGATATAATTAAGCTTTATTTAACTGTTTTCTTTTAAAATAATCCATTACACTTTTATATACCAGGTATTTTCAGCCTTAAATTGTACTATAAAATCTAATTATCCTACTATTATTTATATATCATACAAACATATCTTAAAATTTAAAATTTTTTTAGCAATTGACCATTCTACCCTATTATGACCTATAGATAAGGGCACATAACTTCCCCCTTCGAATAAAAAATTTTAAATTAAACATCTAGTTTAATACCTACTTTATTCATTAATACTCCTCATTTTATTATCTGCTACAACCAAATTCCATCTTATACTACTCAATACAACAGAATACACTGTTTGCTATACAAATTTATATAATATCTGGACACTAAACTCAGACTTTGAACTATTAATACTTATAAAAAAATTTTCTACACTTCTGATGGGTATGGGATTAAACTTCTAGCGTTATATGTCCCTTTTTCACCATCTGGTGTAGTTAATACAAAAGCATTCTCTCCCACTTTTCTAAAAATCTTGTACGGACCTTCATATAATTCTAGAAATTTTCTAAATTGATTTCTTTGTAGGTTGCTAACATGGGGTGTTCTAATAAGAACTAGATCATCAACTTTGAACGGATGTGGTCTATTATGGGCTTGCTTTACTCTTTTAGCACCCATAACATGTAGCTTTACTTTGGCTTGATTTAAGTCATGATTTCTATCTATTGGCTCTCTTATCAACGGTATAGGTGTTTGAATTAATAACTCTTCATGTCTGCCATAGTGTAGACGGAATGGTGTAAAGCCTGTGGATTCATTGCAAGTACTATTTATATATTTGACAACCTCAGAGAGTTTATGGACCCACTGTTTATGATCGTCAGCTACATAAACCCTGAATAATCTACCGAGCTCCCGCATAACACGTTCGCAAGGATTAGACTGCGGATTTCTAATGGAGCTCATAACATGTCTGAGGTGTTGAGTTCGAATCCACTCATTCCATCTACTAGATATAAAAGCAGTTGCATGATCAGTAAGAATTATTTCTGGCTTTCCCACTAATGGAAATTGATACTCAATCATACATTTAATTACATAATGAGCGCTGGTTTTAGGTACTGGGTAGGCTGAGACTAATTTACTAAAAACATCATACGTAACAAGTATAAATTTTTGACGATTGAATGGTGGCAGAGGCCCATAAAAATCGATCGCTAATAATTCATTAGGACGATCTGGAATAATGGGTTGCATGATTCCCACGTAAGATTTACTACAGTGTTTAGATTTTAGACATATTTTACACGTTTTAATCTTTTTAATTACGCGTTTGTACATTTTATTCCAAAAAAATATCGATTTTAATACATACATAATTTTTGGTGCTCCATAGTGCCCATAGCTACTATGAACGTACATAATTAGTTTATCAATCATGGAGTTAGGGACAACTATCCTCCATGATTCTCCCTGATTATAATTTATATTGTACATAAGCAAATTTTGATAAATTTTATATTTATTAAAAATCATTTTAACGCGTTTATTTTTGCTATTTATATTATCATGATTATTTAAGATAGTCATGATCCTATTTAATCTCATATCCTGACTCTGAATCATAGTGAGATTATTATAATCATCAGCTATAGATTCATCCCTAACCAAATCTATGTTACTGATAATAATGTTTTGATTATCAGGATTTTGTGACATTAAACAGATAGGGTGGCGGCTAAGAATATCAGCAGGGATATTCTGTCTCCCTTCAATATAAAGTACTTTATAATTGAATTGTTGGAGATACAAGCTCCACCTAATAAGTCTCTCATTACTGAGGTAGCTTTTATTTAAAAACTCTAAGCTTCTATGGTCGGTCAATACAATCACAGTAGAACCTAGTAAAAATTGCCTTAATTTCTGAAAAGCCCAGACAACAGCTAGGGTTTCCTTTTCAGTAATAGTGTAGTTCAACTCAGCACCTCTTAGATGTCTGCTCAAGAAGTACAATACATGAGGTACCTGATCCTCATCGAGTTGAAATAACACTACACCCAGACCATAGTAACTACTATCTGTTTGCACATAAAATATTTTATTAAAGTCAGGATAACTTAAAATTACGTGTTTTAAAAATTTATCTTTAATCAAATTAAATTCACGGTCATGATCAGGGGTCCACCTCCACCTCTCAATCTTTTTTAGTAATTTAGATAAATATATGGTGTCCTCGGCAAAATTTTTATAGAAGCGGTTGTAATAATTACATAACCCAAAAAAAGATTTCAACTGTTTTACCGTTTTTGGTATGGGGAAGCGTTGAATAGCTGCTATCTTTTCTGGATGGGGCTGGATGCCATGCTCACTTATTAAGTGTCCCAGAAAAGTAATTTCTTTCGCTGCTATTGAACACTTCTCCAAATTAATTTTTACATTTTTTGCAGTGCATTCACTAAAAAACATTTCTAAATGTTGGAGATGCTCTTCTAAACTGTCAGAAGCAATGACGATATCGTCCACATACATGACAATCTTTTCTTTTAATTGCTTTGAAAAAATCATGTCCAAACATCTGATTAAGCCAGCACCGCTATTAATGAGACCAAAAGGCATCCGTCTGAAAACATACGACTGGCCTTGAAAACGAAATGCTGTGTATTGCTGATCATTCTCATGTAACGGTATTTGCCAATAACTAGCTGTTAAATCAAATGTAGAGAAAATTGACCTCTTATGAAACTTAGTTAGGAGCTCATGTACAGGTGGAGGAATGTCACGCTCTGGTACAGTTATAGAATTCAACATGCGAGCATCTAAACATACCCTAATATTGCCATCCTTCTTCTTTACAATAACCAATGGGTTTACGTAAGGAGAAGGGCACTTTTTGATTATATCCCACTCTAGCATCATGTCTATTTGACTCTGTACCTCGTCCTGATATTGATATGGGATCGGGTACATCTTTTGATGGAAAGGATCATTACACTTCAACTTAATACGATGGGTATATCCCTCTATTATACCAGGGATTTTAGAAAAAATGCTTTTAAAGCTATACATTAATTGATATAATTTCTCATTTAATTTAGAATTGACTGCATAAATATGTTCAATTTTTGCTTTTATGCTAGCATCAATCAATGTATTATGGATGCATAGTAATTGATTGGAAAGGTTATGCACACCATATTCAAAATTAAGCCTTTCCTTCTTACAAGTAAAAATTTTGTTATAAAAATCTATTTGACAATCATTTAAAATCATGAAGTCAGCACCTATTATGGCTTCATGTATCAATCCAGGCATAATAAGAAAAACATGCCCAAACTCTGTATTATTAATTTTGAAGGTAATCCAAACTTGTTTATTTGTTAACTTAGTTCTCTTTCCATTTGCTAGAGTTACATGTATTGGTTTTACTGGCAGTGAAGGTATATCACCTTTTATGCATACCAGATTTTTATAAGTTGACTCTGATAATATGGAAGCTTGGCTTCCAGAGTCAATCAATGCTTCAACTTTTATATTTTTAATGTTTAAAATTACAACCGGACATTGATACGTAATAGGTGGTTCACCTATTGTAAAGGGTTCTAAGAAATCAATGTCTAAATCCAAAGTATTCAGCATCCACATCTGATCGTTCCCCATTTCGTTAGCACCTGGTCCTTGCAAAGAGGAACTAATCCACAAAGACCTCTTTAGTTTAACTTTTTCTCACTTGTTTTTATATTGGGTTTCTTTAAAATAGTAGTAATACCACTAGTAGAGGGTTGATTATTTTGCAACTCTACCCTACTTCTAGATTTGTCAAATCTAACCGCTTTCTTAGCATATGGATATACCCTATTTCTATCACTAGAACTATATCTTCTTTTAAAGCCTATTTGATGCCTTTGATTATTATAGTCAACATTGATATTAGACAATGGATAGTTATTTCTGTCTCTATTTGTTTTAAATCTATTATCTATAGATGTTTCAGCATTTTCTAGTGCATCTAATACTTCTGACACCTCTTCTATAGAATAACGGTCCGCTGCAATTAATAGTTGCTCCACATTTCTGGGCAAATTGTGTCGTATTATTCTTACTATCTGTCCTTCAGACAATGGACATGCCGTTAGTGTTTTTAATCGAATAGCCTGACTCCTAAAGAAACTAGTATAGCTACCTTTATTCGCTTGATATTTTTCCTGAGTTATCTGGAACCTAATGCTATCTTGCTTGTCAGCGTTCCAGAAACTACCTGTTATTAAACATCTAAAGTCACCATAGGTATTTGGCCTTTCAAAAAGTGACTGCCACCAATCTTTGGCAGTACCTCCTAAGTGATTACTACAGATGGCCAACTTTTCCCTTTCAGTTAAAACACATATTGAAAATAGTTCATCTAAACTATTTAGAAACTCATATGGATTTTCGGCATGGTCACCTCTAAATGGTTTGACCCTCATAAAGCGTAATGCCATCGAGTTATTTGTTCCTCCCTCACAACTAGTATTTCCTTTAATTATTCGGCTGTCTATTTCTTTATTATTATCAGATTCTATTTGATTATCTTCCTCCTTTCTTATATACTCTATTTTATCTATTGGGAATGGACTTTTATATTCTTCACCTTTACTATGCGATGCTTTTTCTTTACCTAATTCTAACGTTTGATTGCTAATGGATTTTATCTCTTCTATTTGTTCGTATACCTGTTGTAATTTTCCTTCCAAATTTACCTGTCCAATCACTTGATCTATGTATATCTTTTGTTCCTGTCTAAACCTATCTAAGTTTTGATCTATAGCTTCCTTATACTCATTACTATTTCTCTCTACCTGCATTACTTGTTCTTTTACGTCCTTTTGTAAGCGCTTTATATTCTCACCTATTTTGGACCTGTACTTCTGATCATCCTCCTTCCCAATATTAAAATCCTTTAATTTTCCCATCAAACCTTCTTCTATTTCTTCTTTTATATCTCTCCTATTTTGCACTACTAAATCATTAAACTTATCCACTAACTCTCTCTCCATTTCATCTTTCATCCTTATTCTACTCTGCATTATCTCTTCCTTTATCTCACATATTTCATTATTAATATCTAATTTATTATTATCAAACTCCTGTTTTAACTTGCTATTATTGGTCTGACATTGACTGATAGAATCCTCTATTTGCTTGTTTATACCTTTTATAGCAATTTCAGAAAATTCTGTAAACTTAGTCTTGAGCAATTCCTGATTATTACAATCTATTTGTTCTATTTCATCCCTTAAAGAACTAATAACTTTTTCACTATTGTCCAATCTTGATTCCAAGCCATTAAATTTATTATGTGCTTCCTCCTTAAAGTCTTCCATAGTCTTACAAGTATCATTGAGTTTTTTATTCATACTATCTATACACACTTTGATTTCATTACTATTTTTACTCATAATTTCATTGAGAGATTCAAATTTTATATTACTCTCTTCTCTATTTCTATTTATATTTTCTTGAATCTCTTCTCTATTTCTACTTATATTCTCATTAATCTCTTCTCTATTTCTACTTATATTCTCATTAATTTTTCTATTATCTTCTTGAATCTCTTCTCTATTTTTACTTATATTCTCATTAATTTTTCTATTATTTTCATTGAGATATTCAAATTTTATATTGATTTCTTTTATCATCAGTGCTATTTGAGACAATGAGAAGCTATCTACATCTCTTTTATGTGTGACTACTTCTTCTTCCTCTATTTTTAATTCCCTAATCTTTTCTTCTCCTTTTATTTCGTCATCTGTAATTTGTACAATATCTGTAATTGTTTCTATATTAATTGTCTCTTCCGCTTCCCTTTCCTCCTCACAACTACTATCCACAATGAATTCAGATATTTCCTCTACTGAACTGTTATCTTGATTATCCATTTTTTTCTTTATAATACTTTTTCCTCAAAATTTTAATATCCCAATAATATGTTACTATTAACTTCTCATAAAATAGTTTCTTACCAGTTCTTTTATCTCATCCAACCATCACCCACAATAACTATAGACAATACCTTCTATACACCCTATACTATCTAACTAATTATAATAACAATAACAATTAAAATTATATGTGTCACAACATCATTTCCCACATGCATGATTCACAAATATTTTGCACAAATTAAAACACTTTCAAATATATTTTTCAATAATACTTCAATAATTGACATGGTCATATTAAATACCAATAATCGTTAGCCACATATGCATATTTTAAATTTTGTTTGTCAATTGACCCACAATAGTATAGTACGATTTTTTAAACAATCAGATTATCTACCACATAAAATTGAAATTATTTTAATAACAAATACTTAGTTTACTTTAATAACTAAATCCTAATAATTATTTCTATAATCAAATATGAAATTATCTACTTCTGTAAAATATGTCTATTGACAATCTCCCGATTTACATGAACAAATTCAAATACTAAACTATATGTAACTCCACTACACATCGTGCAGTCTCATTGGAAAAGCAAAATTTAACCTTCTGTTAGTTGAATCCAACCTATCGATTGTAGTTCCAACTACACATCGTGCAACACGTTGGGCGATCACAATCTAACCTCCCCCCGCGCATCCTCACCCCAAAATATATTGTTTATTACGAATATTCCGGGTTCTAGCTCAGTTAACAAATAAATAAATGAAATATTCAGCATTGATTAAAATGATTACTAGCTCTAATTTCTAAAATACAAATACGGTTCAATTTTTAAAATGAATTAACAAATATTTACTATTTTCATGAGACATGGAGTGACAATACGGGGAACGAGATAGACTACATTGAGACATTATCCACACGATACTACCTCAATGGCATAAGAACACTATTCCCCCTTTTTACTATACCAAATAACTAACTCATAGTATTCTTACGACTTTCTAAGCTCTATTCACTACGATTAAAATAATAATCATATCTTAATCTTCTTTATAACAAGAATCTAGCTCAATTAAATAAAATGAAGTAAAATAAAATAAAATAAAATCTCAGGTTCATAAATTGTATTCTAACTGATTTAAAATTACGGTAGTAAAATATGAAAAGGGAATTTTATGTCATAATCTACTACACAGCAACTAATAATAATAAAAATAATAATAACAATAATAATATAATATAATCTTATTTCTTCCTAAATGAAATAAATAAATACGTACGTGGTAGTATTTTTAATAATCTGACAACAGAATACGTGTGGCAACATTAGCATATAATTTAATGTAATATTGTGGCAACCGACTTATGACCAATAAATAATATAAAATTATGATCTTTTAATTTTAACATACCAATAAATTCTCAAAATTATTATAACACTTTTATGTTTACCTTTTGTGCAAAACCTATATGTCTGTTTCAATTATAAATGTATCGTGATTTCATGCATCCATGTGGAGAAATAACAACGCGGACACAAAACTTTAAAATAAATTTAAAACAAAGTTTATTAACAACATAAATAAATTAACAATATTTTTACACTATATACATTGGATATCCCTTACTCTCCTATCTCAACTTAGTTTATTAGTTTATAAAATGAAATCAAAATACTATTTATTTTTCCTAGTTAAATCTTATCTTTTTAACACTTAAGAAAATACAGTATTATTACTTGATTTATTATTATGGTTAGCTTGTTACAAAATGCATTTCTTATATGCTTATCACAAACACTTTCATCCCTAATATTATTAAAATTATATTTTTTTACAAAATTTACATTCGTAGTAAAAATTCTACAAAATAATAAAATTCTAGTTTTATATTGGTTGTATGGAATCTTACAAAGTCAAAACATTGTTCTACATTCGGTATTAGGTTTTTTATTGTTCATTATCCGATGTTTATTAATCCTAATATTCTCATTCAAGCCTTACTTCGGATGATATAATTACAACTATTAACATACCATGCACAAGTATATGTTTATTATACATTATTGAACTATTTTCTTAATAAATATGCAATACTTATTTTCTAAATATTATTTTTAAAAAAAATTCATTCAAATTTTATTATCACTTTTAAAATACTTGGTTTAGATTTCTTTTCAAAAAATCTTATATTCATTTCTGAATTAATTTTACAATGTATTATATGATTCTTTCTCTCTTTATGATATTTTGGACTTTCAATTTTAAAGTTACACAATTCTATACATTCCAGCAAATAAACTATTCTTACATAAACGATAACATATCTTCAGTTCTATTTTATTCATTATTTCTTTGAAAATATCTTTCTGACCGATGCAGATTCACAAAATAAGGATAGCGAAGATAGATGCATAGGATCAAAATATAACTAGAATATTACTCATCATAAACCTTGACAATCATGGCACAGTGAATTAAAAGACACTATAGAGGAGTGACCTTTACCTGTCTACCAACCTCTATTATAGGAACGATGCTAAAGCTATTTCTTCAGCTTTATTATAACATCAAAAAGTTTAAAAATATGCAAAAACACTGTCCAAACCATATGTGTTCAGTCATAGGGCTTAGTTAACTATACTGAAATCACACAAAACTAAATATGATCCAAATCCTTTATTTTCCTATTTCTTAAAAAAAAAACATCATCTTGGTTTCCTCTCCACTAGTACTTCCAAGTCACTATCCGATCTTATTTCTCAAGATTTTTCTATACTGTACATCGACAAATACATATCTGCATTTCTAACAATAATAAAATTCATTTATTTTAAAACTATTCCACTGTTCTATAAGAAAATCTTTTTACTACTTTCCTCATATATTTAATCATATACAAACTATTTAAATATCTGAATACTTTATCACATGAAAGTTCAAAAGAATCACACAATTGTTCTGTTAAATTATATTATTAATATACTTTAAATAAATTATTGCATGCATATTCCGAATTACTCCTATCTCATTATATGTTAAAAATGTTGTATAAAATGTGTACATATAATTTAAACTTTCACACTTCATTCTTAATCAATAGATGATCTAAAAAAAATACATTATGCATTATAAATAAATATCAATATTACCAAACGATCTTTATCTTCTCGATCGCATTCCGTAGGCTTCACCATCCATTTGATTCTTGTAGATATAAGACTCACATACATACACTTTATTTTTAAACAATATTTCTATAATTTTATCAAGCTATTATATTTAAATCTCAATATTACTAAATTTATGTTTATATGTTTTCCCTAATCTCACATAACATTTTATATTTTTAAAATAACTTAGTAAAAAATATTTAAACTATATTTACTGTACTTCTTTATCAAACTTTCTTGAAAACCGTTCATATTAAAGCTAAAAAAAAATGTTTATTATTTCTTCTTCAGTCACTTAATGTTCTATTTTAAGTCAAAACAATTATTGCTCTGTTTAATAAATATTCATAGATGACAATCCTTGGTTTTTTATAATATTTAATACAATTATTAATTATGATATCAATTAATCCCGTAAAGAAAAACGTCTACATATTCTCTTCTAATATTTTCTGCTAATATTTTCCCGCGCGACTTTTATGATGCATCTTCTAGGTACTTTTATTTAAATATTCAGTAAATTTTTTCTGTCTCCATGGATCCATTTTATTAAGTATATTAGATTTATATTTTCCAATTTCTCTTAGAGAAAGTTTTTCTGTTCTTTTTTTCATAAATAAAAAAAATAATGACTCTTTCATATTATTATTCAGTAAATTTTCCTTTCTTTTAAAATTCTGGTAACTATATACTTTGTAATGTTTCCTTTAAAAAGGACAAACATTTTTTTTCTCATTATAACTTTTACATAATTCTTTATAATATACAGCATCTTAATTTTTTTTCATAGAGAAGAATAAAAAAAAAAACTTTAGAGTAGCCTTATAAATTTACGCGTCATAATTTTTTCCTGACGGCAAATAACTTCTCTTTTAAGTTTTCGTATAGCGTCCTAATTATATTCCTCTGAGTTACAATAATAAGTTTTTGGTTGAGCATAAATAAAGCTGTATCAAGGCACTTTCCAAATATTTTTCCTTTAACAACATTTTTATATACTGCTTTCTGTAGTATTTCCATTTTCACTGTAAGGTTTTGGCTAAACTTGAATAAAATCACTAAGCAAGGAAACTTTTAAAATTAGCCCTTCATGTAAAGGCAGTCAAAATATTATATGTTAAAAAAAAAACTTTTAAAATAAATACAAAATTTTAAAATTATATCACTTTTTTAGCTTACGGTCTTATCCAGCTAAAAAAATATGTTACTTCCTCGATCACTTACACATTACTTTTTCTCCCGCTTCGTCTAATTCTTATATTTTGTCTGCTAAAATACCTCCGTTGATTGGTTAATGACTTTTTTTAGCGCGAACAAATTTACACATTTTAGTTTTATAATAGATTAAACCTCTTAAAATAAAGAATTTATGATGTCATGTCTTAAATATTACTTAGAATAATATTTTTAAATTCAATGATAATTTTATCAAAATCATTTAAACTTTAAAAACAATTATTAAAATAATATTTAATATCTCAACTTTTACTTTACGACAGATAGCAATTACATTTAGTTTCATAATTCACAAACTTTATTATTATTCTAACAAGCGTGTGTGTGAAGGTATATAATATACAGTCACATGATTACTAACTTTAACAGATGATTTTTTTAATTTAAGTCTCGGTCTAAATTACCAAAACTGATATATTTTATAAAAATTTGGAAAATAATTTAAAAATGTAGAACCAAATATAATTCTCACCATCCTAAAGTTTATTTTTAAAATATATTAGATTAATTTTGACTATTAAATATAATTATAATATTACATATCGTTTTTATTTAATTTATTAGTTTTAAAATATTATACTCGAATTATTAATATACTTTTAACTATTTATAGCTGTGTTATTTTATATATGAGAAGAGTTTTATAAAACCAATATTTATAAATATACATACTCATGCATATATATGTGAAATCAACTTAGTGATTTAATATTTATAAAGAAGTTATATATAGCTTATATTAAATTTATTATTACTATGGGATATTTGTGGAAATGCCTGAAGAGAGTCGATTGCAAATTTCTACTCTGAGCTCAAATTCCGAGAGTAACAAGGTTATTAATAGAGGAGTGAATTGGATTATATTTTAAATAACATCATCCATGGCATTCTATAAGAAGACTCAAAGTCCAACTATAGTTAGATGCAACTTCCTCAAATCCTGAAAAGGATCATCCCATTATAATATATATATATATATATATTTAGATATATATATATATATATATATATATATATATATATATATATATATATATATATATGACTGTGTGTTTATAGAAACTCATAAAGAGGCATTGTAAATGAATGTCTCTGGCATGCGATGCTGAGTTTGAAGACATTATGTGTCTAAAAGATTCACGCTTGCAATCTGAATAGAAACTGTTTCTTAAACGCTCAGAGTTTGTGTTTTAGATCTAGTTTCTTAATCCTGTCCTTCACTGACGATAGCAAATAGTTTGAAATCATGATATGAAGATGGAAATTAAGTTAGGGATAGTGAAATACTCGCTCTGACATTTATGTAAACAAACGCTTGAAGGTGTTTTTGGTATAACCCCATCTATTGTCATAAATACAAGCGTATGCAAGTTTTTAACTTATGTTTTTTGTTTTTCATAAATGTACCTTTGAGGTCTTTCTTGCAATGATATATATTGCGAGAGACTTCTACTATGTGGTGATGCTGAACTGATATCAGACCCATGTAGCTATCTGGAATGCGATGCTGAGTTTGAAGACATTATGTGTCTAAAAGATTCACGCTTGCAAGCTGAATAGAAACTGTTTCTTAAACGCTCAGAGTTTGTGTTTTAGATCTAGTTTCTTAATCCTGTCCTTCACTGACGATAGCAAATAGTTTGAAATCATGATATGAAGATGGAAATTAAGTTAGAGATAGTGAAATACTCGCTCTGACGTTTATGTAAACAAACGCTTGAAGGTGTTTTTGGTATAACCCCATCTATTGTCATAAATACAAGCGTATGCAAGTTTTTAACTTTTTTTTTTGTTTTTCATAAATGTACCTTTGAGGTTTTTCTTGCAATGATATATATTGCAGAGACTTCTACTATGTGGTGATGCTGAACTGATATCAGACCCATGTAGCTATCTGGCGTGCAATGCTGAGTTTGAACACCTTACATGTCTAAAAGATTCACGCTCGCAAGCTGAATAGAAACTGTTTCTTAAACGCTCAGAGTTTGTGTTTTAGATCTAGTTTCTTAATCCTGTCCTTCACTGACGATAGCAAATAGTTTGAAATCATGATATGAAGATGGAAATTAAGTTAGGGATAGTGAAATACTCGCTCTGACATTTATGTAAACAAACGCTTGAAGGTGTTTTTGGTATAACCCCATCTATTGTCATAAATACAAGCGTATGCAAGTTTTTAACTTATGTTTTTTGTTTTTCATAAATGTACCTTTGAGGTCTTTCTTGCAATGATATATATTGCGAGAGACTTCTACTATGTGGTGATGCTGAACTGATATCAGACCCATGTAGCTATCTGGCATGCGATGCTGAGTTTGAAGACATTATGTGTCTAAAAGATTCATGCTTGCAAGCTGAATAGAAACTGTTTCTTAAATGCTCAGAGTTTGTGTTTTAGATCTAGTTTCTTAATCCTGTCCTTCACTGACGATAGCAAATAGCTTGAAATCATGATATGAAGGTGGAAATTAAGTTAGAGATAGTGAAATACTCGCTCTGACGTTTATGTAAACAAACGCTTGAAGGTGTTTTTGGTATAACCCCATCTATTGTCATAAATACAAGCGTATGCAAGTTTTTAACTTGTGTTTTTTGTTTTTCATAAATGTACCTTTGAGGTCTTTCTTGCAATGATATATATTGCAGAGACTTCTACTATGTGGTGATGCTGAACTGATATCAGACCCATGTAGCTATCTGGCATGCAATGCTGAGTTTGAAGACATTACATGTCTAAAAGATTCACGCTCGCAAGCTGAATAGAAACTGTTTCTTAAATGCTCAGAGTTTGTGTTTTAGATCTAGTTTCTTAATCCTGTCTTTTCACTGTCGATAGCAAATATCTTGAAATCATGATATGAAGGTGGAAATTAAGTTAGAGATAGTGAAATACTCGCTCTGACGTTTATGTAAACAAACACTTGAAGGTGTTTTTGGTATAACACCATCTATTGTCATAAATACAAGCATATGCAAGTTTTTAACTTGTGTTTTTTGTTTATATAAATAATATATATATATATATATATATATATATATATATATATATATATATATAAAAAATTCATATATATATATATATATTGAAACAGTCAGCTTTTCAACCCAACTGTTTCACCTACTATATATGCTATATAGAAGTATTCATACACATAAAAATAACACCAATACTCATATATTTATTAATAATAATCTAAATAAGTCCCATCTAAATTTGAATTTAATTAAATCAATCATGTATGTGTGTGTTTATCTTTAAATATTTACTAAATTATTCATTTATATACTCCTTAAGCAAAATGCCCACATATATGGACTATTAGAAATTGCAAGATGAAGAACTAATTGTATGTGTAACTTTAGACTACATATATGCAAGAATATAAATGTTAATAGATTATAAAACATTTCATTTTCAATAATTTTATATATTTATTAAATTATATATTTTCAAAATTATATAATTCTGCATATATCGGTAAATTACAACGGACAAGTTACATATATAATAAAATGTTTTTCTAAGTCTTAGATTTGTTTACTGGACATATGGTCGCCAATATAATTAATCTTTACTGATATTAGATTAATTAAAAATTTATATTTAGAATAAAACTTGGAAAACGGAATAAATTACGGCCTGTGAATAGCATTTTTTGATCTATTTAAAATTTAAAAAAGCAGGCTCCTGCTATAATTGGTTACTATCGTAGGGGCCAGGAAAACAATTCTAAAAAAAGAAAATAATGAAAGAGAGGAGGGGGACTTGTATAAAAGAAGTAGCAGCCATTTTTGAAGACTTTTTCAGATAGTTCTTATTGAGACTCATCAAGATATATTTTAATAAAGTGAATTAATAAAATGTCAGGGTAATAGGCTTCGAACCTAGCCTTATGCCCGGCGAACAGCCAGCTAAACCGAGAGAATAAGAGCAGAGTACCACCAGAATCTAAAAGATGCCACACTATTCAGAGAACCCACGGTACAGATAAACATCAAGATTAACAATGGTAAATACTCTTCTAATCTAAAACCCTCAACCCATTTCAAGTAAATGCTAGCTTAACCTCAAATTAATGGCCATCTAAACATTGTAAGTGAAAATTATGTATATTTTGTTTTATAATTTTAATGTAAAAACTTATCTAAATTATCATTATTAATTACTGTATTTAAATCCTAAAGCCTTGCCTGATTTTAAAAACTGATACAAATTGATTTCTGATAAAAACATGAATTAACTGATATAAAATTAATTGATAAAAATGATCTACTTGATAAACAAATTATTGAATGATTTAAAATATTAAATGATTTATTTAAACTCAGCTATAAATGAATTATGGTTTATCTAAAATACGCGCATTCATACACATCCTTTTATTAATATAATTGTATGATTTTATATTTGGTTTACTCCCAAATAATGTTTGATTTAGTTACACTATCCATTTCAATTCGCTTAACGTAAAAATTGTATCTTTTATCTATTCTTGTAACGTGTAATATACAATAAGCTATTTAAAGTAATATTAAAATTTCTATAATAATTTATATATGTTTTAAGTTAATGATAATGTTTGCAGTCATTAAATTTCCAAGATAGCATTATAAAGCTAAATCACAGAGGTTTTACCGAACCTCGCACATCTTTCCTTTTAAAATAAACAATTATTAAATTTCATTTGTTTAAAATGTTATTATGATTTAATATGCATTTCTGAAGTTGATCTATGCCAATATTACTATTATTTAGTTACGTTATCTTGTTTATGCTATAAACTCCAAAACTGAGCTTTATTCTTAAATTAAACTATTCGCGAATGTTATATAAAGATTTGCTCGCATATATATATGTAAGTGCGCATATATGTAAACGTATAATTACATACGAAATAACAAGCTCTGTTTTGGAAAGGATAAAATGTCTATATTTAAAATTCATTACAAACGTACCATCACCTTAATATAAATTTGCTTTTAAGTTGATATTTTAAATAAATATTTAGTTAAAGTGATATAAATACTGCATAAATCTATACGTTTATATTTTAATTCCCCATATGATGTAATCCTCCTTAAGCTAAGTAAATCATAGCCTATATAGCTAACTCTGTAGATTGGATTCATAAATTCCCTTAATTAGTCCGATTAAGACTACTGTAATATGAACTAATGTGGGTAGTTTCATGAAAGAAACTTGTATTATAGCATCATAATTTTTAAATATGATTATCTAGTTAGTGGTGCATATGTGTCCTTACAAACGCTATAGTGTATTTTCTTATTGCTGTATTTCTTTAATGATTGGATGTCATCGCGCTGCATCATTACCTTAGTTCGGGCAAACCCATTCTGCATTCGTCAAAATGGTTCGGGCAAACCCATTCTGCATTCGTCAAAATGGAGCATGAGACTCACCCAGAGCGTAAGACTTCACATTCCCATATTCGTAAAAGGAGCATGAGACTTTCCCAGAGTGTAAGACTCCCACTCATATATAAATTGTGCAATCAGCCGAACTAAATGGCCTCTTACACCACAGCAATGAGAATCAGTCCCAGAGAACCATTACACCAGTAAAAATCCCATCAATAAGGCACATATGAGACGCAATAAGACTAAGAGTTATATGTTTTTCTTTAAGCACTTGTATCTGAAGTATAACTTCCGTTAGTCAGTTCAACCCACCATTTTAATAGTTAATTCAGCATTGATCTGAAAGGGAGTTCAATCAAAATAGTATTTTACTGTGTAGAGAATATATTAAAGTATTCGTGCTAGTTAAGTTATGTTAAATTATGTTCTGTTAAAATTAATTATCACTTCCACTAATATGGCAAATCTAGATCCTTTATGGCATAAATCTGGCATAGATAACCATGGACAAAGTCAGATCATTCTGAATTAAAATTCATATTAAGCTCATGTACAATTTTACTGTAATATCATTTTATCACCTGCGAGTGAATAAGATATATGTGTATAGCCAAATAAATAAATAATTGTAATTTACATATTATCACCTGCATGTGATATGAGGCTACACATATATAGAATGGAAATGCAAAACCTCCAAATTTTATTAAAAGTGTTAGAAGCTTAAAGCCACTTATTAGTAAATTAACTTATATATATATGTATATATATATGTGTGTGTGTGTGTGTAAACTAATTAATGCTGTACATCCAAAATTCGCTATTGATAATGCATCACTTACGTGTGAACCCCTTTGAATTGTAAAATCCCTTATTCACCTGCATGTCAGATCTAAGAAGTTACTTACACTATTGTTATTTTAATTTATTGTTTACATTGAATATTATTAAATTGATTTTAAATTTACTTTGGTTTCTTGTCTTGGTTTTGCTCACCGACTCACTTTTAGTTAATATTTAGTAATTAATTTTATGTTATTGAAATTTTATATCTAATTAATAATGATAAGTGTGCCACATGATACCTATTTAGATATGCTATACAAAATACCCATTGTTACCTGTCTTATGTGCTACTGTTGAGCTACTGCCAGCACGTGAAGAATTGAAATGCTGCTGTGACCTCAACTGTGTCATTTGTAAGGTTGTAAGTCTATGAGCAATGGTAGAGGAACTAGGGTTAGGCCAGAGCCGTGGCTTCTACCACCACAAACCTGGTCAGCCTTAGGATGATTTATCAGAGTTCTAGGTTTTGTTGCGCAAATGCACATATTTGACTGTTGCAATATATATATATATATATATATATATATATATATATATATATATATATATGGGTGCATGTGTAATCATATATTATGCTTTATCAATAAAATATTTATGCAGTTTTTATGAAGGATTTTTACAAAATGTGCAATGGCTGGCAATTGGGTTTATATACTGTTGCTCAAATATGTAATTTTGTGATTTCTACATATGGAAAAATATTTTGAAAAAGGAATATTATCAAAAATATTACTCTATATCAGTGGTCTTCAACCTTTTCACATCTGCAGACTGGTAAAAAAATAAGGATAATGTTTTGCAGACTGGCAAAAATAAGTAAAAAAAGATAAAAGGTTATGCTAACAAGCACTATATGGAAGTAATAGTAGTAGTAGTAGTAATAGTAGTAAAAGCAATAATGATAATGAATAAATTTTAATTATTTATTTTTATTAGCATAAATAATTAAAATAATTTAAGAATTTATACTTTATGCATACATATGATTGTATAGATTAAGGATACAATATATTATTTCATAATAATTATTATATTATTTCATATTAAACCATTATTTGCACTTACATGATATTTAACTTTTGTATACATGGTCTCATACTTTTATTTAAAAAATTGTTAATATTTTTTTATATATTCCCATTTTTCCTTTTAAAAAAATTTAAAAAAAATTTAAACCAACCTTAAAATTACAAAATTTCTTCAAAAAAAAAAAATTTCAAAAAAAAAAAAATTTTTAACAAAAAAAAATCTTTTACTATACTTTTTAAACTTTCTTAAACGGGCAAATACATTTTTTATATTGTCCATTGTAGTATTAGGATTTCATTGCAGATTAATGTCAGTGTATTATGTATTCCAATAATTTATATTGATACCTTTATTACTATGTTAAGGTTGAAATAATTTTTGAATTTTCCAATGGAAAACTCATTTGTGTTTTTGCTATTCTATTATTCCTAGTGTATTCCATTATAAGTTATTTTGATAATGACAGTGAGACAATTATAGCTCATGTGACACATGATCAGGAACAACAATTTGTGGAGCACATGACCTATGAACAAGTGCAAGATTTTTTAAAACTTTTATCACAAAAATGAAAATATAAACAACCATTATAATGAACTGTAACATAATTTAGCAAATGTTCCATTCAAAAGTGTTGAAGCCTAATTATACATTTATAATTTCAAATTTCACTAGCAAGATATAGTAATTTATTTTACAAACAATTTATAAATTATAAATCTATAAACTAAGATAATTATATATTAAATGCATTTCAGTAGCTTAGGTATTATACCGAGTAATTTTTTAATATAAGGTTTTTTAATTCATTTCAAAACTTTCATCAATTGTCCAAAATATATATAATCAAAGTAAAATAATTTAGCTTAGCATTAATTTTTGATTTCTATAAATTTGGAATTTTGTTTTTTAGCAATGTATTAAAGAGTTACATAGTGAATCTGTAGATATTCAAACATTTATACATTGTTGTTAAACTTTATTTTACGCCTAATAAAAGCGAACATATTACGTTATTATGATTGTGTTAAATAAAGTGCAAATGAACATTATAAATGCATATATTCATTATAAAATATTATTACCATTATAAGGTATAACATTATATATATATATATATATATATATATATAAAATGTTATACCTTGTAATTTTGTCCAAAACTGTCCACTTACAGGCACACCATATCCTTTAACTGTAGATGCTTGTACACTAAAATTGTACATTGTTACAGTATGCAACCTTTTATAAGTAAATCTTAAATCAGGACTTGTGGGGTCAGTTTTGTGAATCACATTTATGGATTTGATTTCAGAAATGTTCAACTTGTCATCATCAGTATAAATAGGATAATATGATACCTGCAATTGTATATATTGTAGATGTTTATTTATTTAGTTTTTAAATATTAATATTTTTTTAATATAACTAAAAAATATATTACATAAATTCAGAATATAAAAAAATTATCTATGCAAAATAATTACAATTAAAATGTAAAATAATAAAGACAATTGTTATAACTATAATAAATGCAATTTTAATTCATTTATTTATATATACTTTCTTTTATTTCTCTGTCCTTACATCATATAAATATTAATACTTTTCCTTGCATATTGTTTTTTTTTTCAATAATACATATATTTAAAATTTCATTAGTATCTCTCTTACATTTATATTGTTTCTTAGAAGTTTAATTTTCATAATTGTTTGTTTAATAAACAATATCGTTATTCTTTATTCTTTCAATGAAATATTTAGCAGTACATCATCTGTCATAATCTTCTTTCTAAAATTCAGTATCCACAAATGGTATAAACAATAGACTTTTACTCAGTAAAATATTTTGTTCTATAGGAAACATTTTTTTTTTTAATTTATGAAATTATCCAGAATTTCTTTATTATAATTTATATATTTATACCATTGTTTATCTTCTATATCCATATATTAAATTGGTATCAATATTTTCAACCATTATTTGCCATGTTTTATTGTACTAATTTATTCATTGATTCAATTCTAGTGATGTATGATGGTTTTACCCTTTTTTATTATTTTTAGAGATTTTATTATTATTTATAATACAATTATTATTAATATTTAAGTTTCAAAATTCTTAGGATTATATTCATAATTAGTGTATATTTCAATATTTTTTTTTAAAGTAACTATATTTTAATTGCAATTTACATGTATTAGGAACAAATTTATATGCTTTGCAGCTGTTTAAATATGTTATATATCTTTTACTTTTCTCTTTATATAATCATAATATAATTAATTTTTTTACCTTTTTTTTAATTTTTATAAGATAATACCATCTTTCATATACAATGTATAAATTTCATAGTTAGATAAAGTTTAATAAATATGTTTTTTGTTAAACATAACTACAGGATATTATTAATCCAACTTTAACTTTCTCTTTCCTTTTCTACAGTATTCTAGATATACTTAAACAATTGTCAAATAATTTTTTTTTTCAGAGAGAAAATTCAACAAAAAAAGTATTATCAGAATAATATTTAATAAATCAATTTGAGCAAAAAATAATTTGACAGCTCTCTTTAAGTGTGTTTACACAACATGTGACTGAACTTTATTGCCTCCTTCATGCAAATTAACTAATATACCTCCATTGCATCCTGTATTATTTTGGAGCTGTTAATCAAGCAGAAGAGAAGTATATTCAACAACGTAGACCTATAGATTATGGTTACATAATTCAATATAAAATTATATTATTATTTTTATAATATGATTACCAAACTACTTTAAGAATTCTGATTTTCTTGGATGACAATTGATAAGTATCAATATTTTTTTTAATTGAATGTCACTGTATGCTTAATATAAATACATTACAAATTCACGTGCATATTTATTGTATAAGTATATTGTAAATAAATTCAACATTAGAATTTTCTGCAATAATTATTTATACTTATAATTATGTAAAAATATTTTGGATATCTACTCGATTAATTTAATTTTGAGTGTGATTACGTATTGACCATGTTGGTCACTAGTGTTGAGATATTGTAAATAAATATAACAAAAATAACAACATGTAAACAATTTCTATAAATTTTCAATAATGCTATTTTTATTAATTAAATATATAAAAACAGTTCTATTTGTAAACGTATTTCAGTGAACGTACAGGTTTTCATCTAAATATTAATTTAAATGTAATTATCCAAAAAAATAAAAATTATTTCAAATCTTGGTTAATTTTATTTAGCTCTATTTTCTGATGAAACCAATCTTCTAATAGAAGTAATAATAAAAATCAAAATATAATAGATGTTTACATTAGTAATTTTATTTTGTTTTTAAATATATGCATATTTTCTTTGTTAGTCCAATATTTTTTATTATATATATATATATATATATATATATATATATATATATATATATATATATATATCATACTCAGTTGAATTATTTAAAAATACAGTGGCAATTAATAAAGCTAGTAATAAAACCGCTGCCTTCTAAAAAAATAATGTGTGTGTGTGTTCATGTAAAATTAATTATATTGTGTATATATTTCAAAATTATGTGAAATTATAAAAATAGACATTTTTTCTGAAAATAAAGACAAATTTAATCCTATTTACCAAACTTTAAATAAATTTTCCTAAAGCCAACTTAAAATTCAATTTCAGTGTTTTCGCATTTAGTGATTTAATAACAAGAAAAGATTTCTACCTTATATTCAGTAATATTGCCATTAGTAATATCTGGTGGTTGCCATGTTATTTCAAGACTATTTGACGTTGCTCTTAATAATTTTAGTAAAACAGGAGCAGTTGGATCTAAAAATAACAAAAATAGTAAAGTAAATTACCTTTAGGCCTTAAATCATATATATATACTACAACTTTTATTTATTTAAGAAAAGTTTCCGTATATATTTTAGGTAAAATAAACAAATTTATCATCCCCACTCGCACGCAATCCACACACAGTTTTTCTTCCTATATTTTGAAAAATAACAATAATAATAAACTGAAATGTATCAAACTCAGCAAAAATAATTTGTTTTTAATATAACTATAATAAAACTCAAATCATTTGCATATCGCTAGTTAAAATTCACATATAATATATTATTATCACATACTATAATTTTAGTAGCTACTTTTATTTATGATGATTTATTCAGCTATTATGTCTGTTTCATAGAATGAGCTGCTGAGCTAATGAAACGATATGTGATAGTGATATATATTAAGTAGATATTGTTTTTCTGAAGATTTGTAATAATGGAATTACAGTTGTATTTATATGTTGTACTATTTCCATCATCTAATATTAAGTATTGAATGTCTTTAAAATGTTTAACTTTATTTAAATATTCCATTACAATCAACTGTTAGTAATAACACACTGGTAGTGCAATGTTTGAAGAAATACTACCCTCCTTTTGGCTTTAAGTGTTGCTGACCTGACTAGTGACAGTACTAGCATGGAAATCCAACCTGAATCCTTAGATTTTTGAATATGAAATTTTTAAAGTAAGTCTCTAACTAACTGAGCCACCCTGCCAAAGGCAACAGTTAGTAGAAACTTCATATATTTATCTATGAAGTTCCTCTTGATTTTTCTACTTTGTCTTAGGAGCAAAGTTGATAAGTGTTTCCATACATTATATATAATTACACTAAGTTGACTTATGCAGTTATTCATCTTTGTTATGTGAGCAGCTTCTCTGAATTTTTTTATTTGTGTGGTTTCCTATTTATCCAATATTTTTGTACTTTCCCAATTCAACATATGTTCATTTGTACATACATAATCTGCTACACTAGATACATCTGCTTTTCTTTTTATAATCTTCAGTGTGCTCTTGCAATCATTTTTTAAAGGGACAACTGATCTTACCATTATACATTCTTCCACATTTGCATTGTATTTCATAGATGCAGTTTACTTTCCAGCAGTTTAGGTTTTACAGATGTTAGAATTCTCTATAGTATGGTATAGCTCTGGAAAGCAATTCTGATGTTATGTTAATTACAGATTATCCTTAATTTATATGCTATTTTTGGTATATATTTATGCTCTAAGTACCAATAATTGTTTCTTTTTAATGTTTTTTGTTGTCTATTTAAGTATTTTATAATAACAGCTGATGGATAACCATTTCTTATAAGAATTGATTTTATATAGATGTTTTTTTTTTAAATCACTAGTTTCTAAATAAACTTGTTTTGCTCTGTTCCAGAGTAGTAATGTAATTCCATGTTTTAACATTTCTGGTATGATTGGATACATATACCATGTATTTCTTCATATGTCAGGTTTTTCTGTAAATTGATGTTTTGATTTTGCCATGAGTGAGTGTTGTCTCAAACAACCATGAATGCCAATTTTTGTCTTTGTTCTAATTTAATTGTGAATTTAATTGAAGGGGATATGCTGATGATGTGCTTTTAGAAAGTTTGTAGCAGTTTTCATCAAGTAGCCACACAACAAATGCATCATCAACATAGCAAAGTCAAACTTAGGTGAATATTAAATAGTCTTGAAGTTCTTCCATGTAAATATTGCTAATCAGGAGTAACAATAATGAGCACATAGCCATTTCTTGATATTTGTCCAAAAATTCTGTATTGTATTGAAAGTAGGTTGGTGTTATAGAGAATGTTAATAGTTCCATTATATTATTAATAAGAAGAGTTCTTCTGATTTGTAAGATATTATCACCACTTAATTTTTTTCTTATAATAGAAAACGTTTTTTATATGATATATTTGTGAATGTACATGATTAATTAAAAAAAGTATCTATAATATGGTGCAAAAGCCTGGGGTCTTGCATGACACAAAACTAAGAACTTTCACAAGAAATCATGACAAATTTTAGAAAGATAAATTTCTAGAATTAACAATAGATCTTAATGTAATTGTAATATTAAATAAAATTAAATTTTGCAAAAGACATTCAGTACTTAATATTAGATTATGTAAACAGTCCAACAAATAAATAAAATTAAATATGTATGTATGTGCTAATAATAATATTTAATTATTAAATATAAATTAAGTGGAATCACTAATTTATTTTGCTATATAAACAACTATACATATTGGTAACCTTGATTACATAAATATATGTATAAATGAGAAAGTAATTATGCTATCGATTTTTCTGTAAATGTAATATATATTAAACGTACAATGAAATATATGTTTGAATAAAATGATATTGGTAATCAAAATATTTTTTTTGTAAATGATGGAATTTATTTTTTCAAACTTATGAGAATTTATAGAAAGCAATATTTATGGTATTTTTAATAGTTATACATTTTAACAAAGCAAACTTTAAACTGTCATGTTCCTTGAGCAAAATTTATATTCTAATCATCAAAAACAATAAGCTTATAAACAAGCAATCAATATTTTACAAGCTCTAATTTTATACTGGAAGTTGGCTTAAAGTTCTTTTCATCTGATATTAAATGCAGAAACCATTAGACACATATTCTTATTATAACTAGTGTTATTTAGAACAGAAATTTTATTTAATTTTAATTAGTTCAAATTTAATGCTGAAGCAGTTTACTTTTTTTTTACTTAAACAACCATTTATTATTTTCGTAGAACTACATTCAATTTATATATTGCACTTGACAAATTCTCATTATTTTTTCAGGTATTTTATCTATCTAGCATTAACATTAACATGTCCTCAACACCGTGTGTAGTTTTAAAAAATATCTCAATAAAACTGCACCTTTAAACTGGATTATGCTAATAATGCCCATTCAGTAAGTAATGGTATTGATAATGGATTTTTATTATATAAGTTAATGAGAATTAATATTTGAAAATATATAATTCTATGAATTTTTTAATCAATAATTGATTAGGGATCAAAACTTTTATTCATTTCAACAGAAAAGCACCACCCATTGAAATATGAAAAAATGTATGTTCTTAGTAACAAGTAGAGATCAAAACACACTGGTAAGACAACAAACATATATAAATAATTTCACTGAAAATCTTAAGATTCTGAAGTTGAGTTGGAGTGATATATTATTAGCAATTGAGGTGTGAAATTGAATCACAATAGGCATTAAAAGAGATCATATATGAAATAGATGACGTAAAGAAGTTTTCTATTTTGATGTTGCAAAGATAGGATAGAAATTACAATAGCTATATTTAATATATAATAACTTTTATCTTGGAGTGAAATAATAATAGTTGAAAATAATAATGGTGTAGAATAACTTCAATCAAACAATGTTTTATTTTAAAGTTATATTAGGTATTGTAGTAGTCAAAAGTAGGATATTGTATTAAATATTAGTTGATTTTTCATTTTATTATTTTAACAAAGGTAGGTATTTTGTAAAATGAGTTTCAGTGCCAGTTTTGAAGGAATTATAAATTTGATAAATTGTGGGGAAAATGTTTTTATGACATATTGTTGTAATGTTATCTTTGAATTTTGAATAGTTGAAAATGACTGCTGAGCTAGTTGAAAGTACCTCTGAATGAAGTATATTTAAAATATTTATTTACTATATTTTGGATTAATATTGTATGAAGTAATTATATTTTATAATAACTTTTAATACAGATATTGTATATATATATATATATATATATATATATATATATATATATATATATATATATATATATATATATATATATATATATATATATATATATATATATATATATATATATACATGTGCTATACAAATAAATATCTTATTATAAATTATAATTATGTTTAGAAGTACTTTCGATTATAAATCTTGCAGTATTTCTCAACTATATAACATTGCATAATCAAAATGAGTCATCTTTCACAACACCCATAGTTCAATTTAGTTCATCCACAATTTTGTTACTTTAACATTTGATGATTGCCTATTCATTAACATTTGACAATTTCTTGAAATCAACAGAGCCTCTTTTATTTTAGTTTTATTGTGGCAATGTTCAGTTTGCATAATTTTTATATTTTTATACTTAATTTTAAATCCATATTGACATGATTTATTGTGATCAAACATAATAGATGATGAAGGTTTATTTTCATATTTTCCTGAATGTTTCTT
>JAQFVV010006482.1:978813-1031313 GCA_028023455.1 Epiperipatus broadwayi | reverse complement strand
GTCCAAACAACATCCAAACCTAAACACACAGCAAAGATTTTATGAGAAAAGAGTGGCTACCCTTTTTTTCTACTTTTCTTTCTATATATGTAAGCCAGTTATAAGTATTTAGATTTGAAAGCTTAATTTTTTTAAATAACTTCACAATTAACTCACTGAGTCTAATTCATAAATGTACAATGCAGAATTTTATGATTTACTGCATAGTAGTTTTTAGAATACATAACAAGAAGTAAAGTATGTAAATAAAATTTTAATTTGTGAAGCACAGATAGTTGAAAATTGAAATAAATTAAGATGCTGCCAAATCTCTAGCACTATTCATGACATCTGATTGGCTGTTGGTTAAGTATTGTAATGGGCGCTACACTTAACAACAGAGGTAAAGGAAAAGGATTGAATCCAATATGACATACAAGTTTCCATTAAAATATTTACTAATTGATGCCATTATTATTTTTTGATTCACTTGTAAATACTACAAACAGACATTAGTGTCGACTTTGCCTTTCTTCAATAAAATAAAATCTCGATTTCTTTTGGATCATGAATTCAGAATGACCTAAATGTACATAAGCGGATGTATCATTATTAAAACCCCATGGTCCACAAGGTAATATGATTTCCTGTATATTATATAAACTTAGAATTGCCTATCTTTTACCCTCTGATTGATTATTTACAGTTAAATTAGTAATTTGAGTTGTAGCATATAACTGTATATTTTTATCCCACTCAATATTTACATATTTCGTAAAAAAAAAAGTTTGTTGTTGTTTCATTATATTTTGATATGAGAATTATAATTTTTTGTGTCTTATGAATAATATGTTTTAATAAATGAATAAGAATAAAATTAGAATAAAATTATATATTTACCTTAAAACTGGAATTACCTATTGATTTATCATTTATATTTGCCAATTTTTTCCCTGCTAAGATATATCACAAAACTAGATAAATATGCCTTATACTAATAGGCACATATGTATTACATACATTTTAAACTCAAACTTTAAGTTTAAAAAATAAATTTGAGTGATTAATAAAGAGAATAAAGGTTTGAAGATAGAGAATTCAGTACAGCTAATTGCAAATTAGATGTAAGCTGGTTTAAGAGATATAGAAAGAGGGAAATAGAGAGTTAAAATATGTGGATTTCTCTGTATACCTCTGTTCATCTGATAGGTTTCCTCCCAACTCTGAAGGTGAGCTAGCTAGTGTTGGGCACCTCATTAGAGATAGTCTAAGTATGATCATTAAGGGTTATATGGAAGTATAATTCTTGCTGCACTAATGAAATTCGTGCTTGAGGTCAGTTACCATCTGATGCTCATAAATATACTTTTTCCATAAAAATATCTTACTGAAGAAATAATGGCCACTGAGGAAACTTTTGACTTAAGTTCTTAGATACAATCTACGCAAGATCTAGAAATGGCATTAAGAAAATTCCAAAAGATAATTGATTTGTATTCAAATTCACTTTGGTAGATAATGGCCAAATACTGCCATAGATGTTATGGTGATTAGACAGCCATAGTATTATATCCATTATCCTGTGTGGTCCACTTATCCATTTTAAAGATCTACTTTTGCCAACCACTATAATTGATATATGGTGTTGACTGTTTATATATATAGATATATATATTGAAAAATTGTATATAATATATTATATATATATATATATATATATATATAAAAACTATTATATACAATTTTTCAATCCAGTAATGTTAAAATTCGAGATTCAGGAGATTTGAGTTGATGACATTTGATTCCTTTATGTTTTTTTTTTTTTAATTTAACAGCAGCTGCGGAGCATAATTAATCAAAAGTACTTTTGTGAATTGAGAGTCTATGTAATAGTTAATTACTTTATAATTTTATTTTTATTGTTATTACAACAGGTTTTTAATTAACTAGCATTTTATTTTTAATATATATATATATATATATGTTAAAACGAAGATTTGCACGGGTTAAATATATAAAATACATATTTTGCGGGTTCATCCGTGTTAAAAACTTTTAATATCAATTTACTGACGTTTCGACTTGATCACAAAAGCCATCCACAGAGTTATAAAAAGGTAGAAAGACGGTTGTAGAGGCGCTACAATCACTGGTTTGAATAAAACATTAAAAATCCCACCAATAGCAAAAATGTTAAATTTAAGAATGTTTTTTAAAGAAATCTTTCCAAATAGGAGGAAGTTTGCACGTATCATCTCGCTTATTGATACAATCTGGCCTTTTAAGTATCTCAATGGCTTCTCTGATTTTGCATTGGTAGAGATTATCACATCTGGATATGATCCTGGTACTAGAAAAATCTATTTTATGACCTGAATCTATAGTATGGAGTGAGAGTGCTGATGATGATGAGTGTTGTTTAACTGCATTAGCATGCTCATCTCTCCTAACACTGATGCGACGATTACTCATACCTATGTAAGAAGCTTTACAATTTTTACATGAGATTTGATAGACACCATGAGATTCAAGAGGGATTGAATCCTTAGGCTTGGTTATTATATTGCTGATCTTTTGATGAGCAGAAAATGCTGTATCTATATTATAGCGTTTTAATATACGTCCGATACTGTCTGTAGTTCCTTTTACATATGGAACACAAATCCTAATAGCTGACTTATCATCTTTTTGTTTCCTATTTTGTCTATTTTGGGCTTGAAATAAGGCTTTTTTTATAAATTTGTAATTATAACTATTTGCTAATAAAACACTATTAATATGATTTATTTCTTCTTTCAGATGGAACTCATCTGAAAGGTTAATTACTCTATTTAAAAGAGTTTTGGCTACAGAAACTATCTGAGTTGGGTGATGATGAGAATGGAAATGTAAATATCTGTCTGTGTGTGTATCCTTTCTGTAAATAGAAAAAGATAAACTATTTGGTGTTCTGGTGACTAGAACATCAAGAAAAAGGAGTTTTCCATCAGACTCTGTCTCCATTGTAAATTTAATATGAGGATGCATATTATTTAAATGTAAGAAAAAATCATCTAATGTATTTTTTCCATGTTGCCATATGACAAAAGTGTCATCTATGTATCTGAGCCAAATGAGAGGTTTTAAAGATGATGATTCTAAAGCACGAGTTTCTATATATTCCATGAATAAATCAGCTATTACTCCTGAGATAGGTGAGCCCATAGGAGTACCAAAAACTTGTCTGTAATGCTGTCCATTGTATACAAAATATGTATTTAAGAGACAATGTTTAATCAAAGCAATAATATGGTCTGGTAAATTGCAACGTTGTGAGATTATATTTAAAGCTTCATCAATTGGAATGTTTGTAAATAAAGACACGACATCAAAACTGACCAGAATGTCACTAGCATTAATTTTTAAACTTTTTAAAACAGAAATAAAATGAAGGAGTTTTTAATATATGATTTAATAGATGGGATTGTAGGTTTAATGAAATCCGATAAGTATCTAGCTAAAATATGAGTTGGAGAACCTATTGCACTTACTATTGGACGAAGAGGGGTATCTGGTTTGTGAATTTTTGGAAGTCCATAAAATTTTGGACAGACACAAGATTTTTCACGAGGGATTATTTTATTTTTTATCTCTGTTTCAATAGGTGATTTATTAATAATAGCTTTTGTTGTTTTTTCCAAATATGTAGTATGATCTCTTTTTGATAGTTTATAAGTTTTATCACTAAGCAGATCTAAAATTTTATTATGGTAAATGTCACGATCCATTACAACTGTGGCATTACCTTTATCAGCTGGAAGTACAACAATTGATTTGTCCGATTTTATATTATTTAATGCTTGTCTTTCTTTCTTTGAAAAATTATTTTTAGGAAGCTTAGCTTTTTTTAAAATATTACAAATCTCGGCTCTAGCTAAATCAGCCGATGTAGAATCAATTTTATCAAGAGCTGATTCAACATTACAGACAATTTTCTCAAAAGGTATCCGGGAAGGTGTTAAAGCAAAATTGAAACCTTTTTCTAAAACCGAAATTTCATCTGTAGAGAGGGCTTTCTTAGATAAATTGTAAACGGTTTTTGATTTGGATACATAATGTTTGGGGATTGTGTTCTAATTAGCATTTGCAATTTTTTCTTTTGCTTTGCTGTTACCAATTCCGAATCTTTAAATGATCGAAAACTTGCAATACGATCAAAACTAGTCCACAGTAAAGGATGTATTTTATTACTAAGGAATAAACGTAAATGTAGCAATACTTTATCAATTTTGTCTAAATTTTTCCGAGTTTCTTTAATAAATGAGTTTAAAATAATATTGCTGGTTTTCCTTAGAATTTTACTAACATTATAATTGTTCTTGTGAAACACAATTTTACAGCAAGTGGGTATAACGTTGTGATTTTTGCATGCTAACAAAAAAGATAAATTACAAAGTAACTTACATTTCTTACTCCACGTTCTTTCAAATATATATATATATATATATATATATATATATATATATATATATATATATATATATATATATATATATATATATATATATATATATTGTGAGTGTATATGATATCTACATTTTAATTTAGAAAGTAAGTATTGTATATTAAATAAAATTCACTTACAGCCTTCTTTAGTTATTCCATAAAATATAGTACTCCACTCGCCACATCCAACCCTTCCACATGCTTGAACCTAAAGTAATAAATGTTTTTTTAAAGTATATAATGCAACATATTGTATCAAAAAAATGTTCAGTAGAAGTGAAGACAACATAGTGAGTGTCATTAAAATTAAACATGAATCAGACCAAATATTTTACATTAACTCTTACAAAGTAACCGATTATTTCCTATCCATTTTTAAGTAACGGACCCATTTAAAAATAACAAATTAAATTTGTTATAAAATATATAGTAGTATTTAAACACACACACAAACCTAAACACTTTTTCTCAAAACAAATTTTGAGCACCAATTCTTTCTGTTTATTGCTCTATTTTTAAGTATTTTCTTATTTGTAGTTATTATTTTATTTTTTCGATCATAGTATTGTTTCCTCTTCTTCCATCTTTTCTCTTATTTTTCATATTCTTCTACTATATACACATTTACTATTTTTCTAAAACTAATTTTCACAAATCAATATCTTTTCTTGGTAAATAATTTTTTAAATAAACATTTGATGAAAAACACATATCTTCAATATTTAAACATGCAATGCCCTAGATTCAATATTGTTTTCCAAGAATTTTACAATGTTAAGGGTTTTTAATATTTTATTTGTCTCTTATTTTTAATTCATACTTAAAAAACCAAACCTTCATTAAATTTTTTTTAATGTAACTTTAAAGGTTTTAAAATAACTTACTAATTCTATCTGCACTCTAATATTTTTTTAAATATTTCCATCATTATTACAACAACAATTTGCATATTTAACAAAAAAAAAAAAAAAAAAAACACTTTTCTGTTACATTAATTATCTAATAGTCATTTACTGCTTAATTTTTTATTATCTTTATCTGTAATCACTTTTAACAAAGATATTTGAATACACACATTTTTTTATGTTTTATCCAATCATGAATTCATTAAATATAATTTCAGACAAAAATCTTTTTTTTAATAATCAATCAAAATTTTAACTATGATATCGTTTTGATGTTTTAGATAATCTAACAATCTGAAATTTTATAATAGATAATTATCTTTCAATGTTTTTTAAATATTTTGGAACAATTATTGTCACATTAAATTCTACAAAAAATTAATGGAAGAACTAAAATGAAAATAATTATTGAACAGAAACTTACAACTAAATAAAATAATTTATTTAAAAAAAAATAAAAAACTGGAACCAAGAAAATTGATTTAACTGTTAAGTGTAAAAGTTATAGAAAGAAACCTTCAAGAATAAAAGAAGTATTAGAATACAAAATCCATAATAATAAAATATGGTAATGTGTATATCTACATTTATAAACATTATTTTATAATGTAAGTTATAATAGATGATAGTGTTTATTGTCTTAGTTGTTTTTTGTTGAAAATATTTTTTCCAGTAGATAAATGAATGAAACATCCTCATTTTCAAAAGATTAAATTATTTATCACGAATTATTTTTATGTTTGTTTAATTAGTATAGTAAAACAACTTATTTAAAATTAACCAGTTACTATTCAAGAGAATCATAAAGAAATAATGCATTTATGTGTTATATGACATCAAGTTTTTATTCTTTTATAGTTCCAGGTTATAAACTGTTAGATACTCCTGGGTCTCATTTTGTGCAGATTTATTTAATGTGATTTTGAAGTTGTGCAATTCATGTTTCTTTTTAATATCTTTATATGTGGTTTTCATTTATGTGATGAAAATATTAGATCAGAAGTCAAGCGCTGATTATGCACTATTACTTTAAATATTGTAAATTTGGTGCACTCACTCATATTTAAAGCAATAGTGCATTATCAGAGTTCGACTTCCATCTAATAATTTCAATATTTTCAGCACTTTATAATAGTATTGTAATAGATTTTATGCAATAAAAAAGTTCATATTTTACATAAAATCAGAATTTCCCCATTTTATATACACACATTAAGTTTTACAAGACTATAATGTAAATATGTTCAAATGTTATAGATGGAAAATATTATGTATATTGTTGATTTTGCATTTTAAATCATGTTCTACTTTTGCTTTTTATAAAAAGAGTATGCAATCAATTAATCATTTAGTGTCCACAAGTATATTTTTAAAAGTTGAGTTATAGTAGTGGATACAATTAAATTTGACAATTAACAATTTAAAAATTACGTAATGTGATCTGAAATTATTGTGATGTGAAACAATGCAATGTGATTTTTAAACAGAATTGAAAATTAAAAAATTAAAGACAAAAGAAAGACTTTAATTTTTAGTTGTTAGTTTAATTAAAATTTTCCCAACAGTGGTGAGTTGGTGTCTTTTTATTATCGTAAATCTAAGTTCTTATTTTTATTTTAAACTTTTAGTTTACTCTAATGGAGAGAAAAAAAATACCCAAGAAAATGAATTTCTTTGGAAACAAAAATTTCAATTTTAGATTGCTTAGTGAAATAGGAATGATCAACAGTAATTGGAAAATGTTTTAGTTGTATTTCCTCTTGACTTCGGTTAAGAAAAAGCTACAGTACCTCACATCACATAACATCATGACGAATCTGATGTCTCAAATAGTGATAATGATTAAAATACCATACATGTATGAAAAAATGTAAATTATGCAAAAAAATATATTGTTTTGAATAAAATTAAATACTGTAGTTAATAAAAAAAGTAAAAAAAAAAAGGTTATCTTGTATCATTTTTTTTCAAATTTGAAATTTTTTTTAGTCATATTTTATTTTTTTACTTTTTTTATGCGAATTTTAAAGTAATTTTACGTTGTTGCTTTGCTCTTATGTGATTTTTGAAAATTACAGTAACCTATCCTCCATTTTTCAAGGTAAGTTAAATCTAATTTTGTGCAATTTCTTTTGTGCACATTTTCTGAGCAACCTATCTACCAGATAAAATGAGAACCAGGTATATTTTAAATTGACATTAACAAACGTTTCCACATTAATAATTGTTTTCATATCTAATTATTTCATTTAACTTTATTCTTCTTTTGAAATATCAGTTCTCAGTTTATCAAATATTATATTTGAGAATAACATTATTTCCATTAAAATTATTTCTTTTGTAGTTTCACGTTTTAATTTAATATTTATGTTCATTTTGATTCTTCCATTATTCTTTTCTTCTTATTGTTCTAAATTTACAGTTTATATTTTCCATGTCAGGTGTCACAAGTTGAGACAGATATGATTTTGTATGGAATAATATATAAGACTTATTGAAAATTTGTCCTTGGAATATTTTCTTTTTTTGTGCAAAATTGGTTTTATAGTTGGGTTATTAATGGTTAGCTTTTAGCTAAAGCTTAACATGTGATTCTTGTAAAATATTATTTCATTATATGGTTTTTCAAAAATCATTTTATTTAAACTACTAGTCACACCAGTTTAACTTCAGACTACCAGAGTTTGCTTCTTGGTCTTTATCTATTGATTTGACACTGAAGTCTACTAACTTTTTTTACCAACACAACCTTGATATACATCCAATCATAGGGCTATTTTATAAATGACAGTTTTAAGCCTTGATCAACTGATTTTCTTTTTACAAAAAATATATATTTTTTAATGAAAAACTTTATATTTTAGTAAAAACAGACTTCATATTATCGTAAGGTAAAAAACAAATTGTTGGTGTTTTTTTTTTTTTTAATTTAATTACTACAAACACAACATTATACATTCATTTGGAAAACACTTTATCTCATAAGAGGGATGGTGGAAATACCTTGTAATTAGTTATTAAAAAGTGTTAATACCTTGGTTTTTTTCAATTAATTGTAAAACACTCTTAATTATATATATATATATATATATATATATATATATATATATATATATATATATATATATATATATATATATATATATATATATATATATATATATATATATATATATATATATATATATATATTCATATGTCAAATGCATTGACTGGGAAGTGAATCTGGGCCAACTGCTTAGCTTAGAAGGCAGCTATACTAATCACAACACCATCAATGCTTGACCACTCTTAAATATTTAAACTTTTTTTTCGCAAAAGAAGAAAGAAATAATAAATAAAATTACATACATACAAATATTATTACCCATTTTTTCTTATTTTCTTTAAATCTAAATATATTTATATTATGATAAAAATATTTTGAATTTATTATATCATCATTCTAAATATGTAAATATTTTAATAAATTTAATCTAGCTAAAATTTTTGTTTAATAACAAGCCTGTCTTAAAGCTAACATGAGAAGACATTTTTTTCAATATATATATAATATCAAATGATATCAATAATGTCAATCATTATGCACTTATAACACTCATTAGAGAAGTTATATATATATATATATATATTGTACCAGTCGAAAAACCCACCAAAAGAACTGCAAGTCAGATCTAAACTCAGGTGGTTCAAAACTGAATTCAAACCCAATTCACCAGCTCAGATTAGCATAAATCGATGGCACAGTGCTATGCGCCAAGAAACTAGCTCAACAGTTGGTGAGGATCAGAGACCCTTGAACTGACATTAATATCTAATAATAAACTGACTAAAAAGGATTTTAAATTGAATCACATGTATTTGTAAGGGTTGCCAACACAGACAGCAAGCATTAACATTTAAAATAATTATTGAATAAAAGATATAGAACTAAGAAACCAAGTGTGTTTAGAAAATATTTAATAATCATAATTTGTTTTGTTTGAATTGTAAATAATGATGATATTAATTAATTCTAGTCCTTAAACAAAGTTTATAATTATGATAAGAGTGGCAGTCCTTATTATATGCCAATGAATATTATGCAATATTTGAAAGTCTATATCTATGCCCCCAACAAAAAATAAAAGGCAGACAAAGGTATTCATTAGTAAAGAAATTTATTACTCTGATTTTATACAAAAGAATGTGATATTTATTTTCACATTCACAAATCCATTCACGAAGAGCAAGATACATATTTTAGGGCATAACTTTAATCTTTATTAGAAAACTTATTTTGAGATATAATGGAGAATTTGTTGGACTTTAATTGAAATCACTCCATCACAAATTATGAGCATCAGAGTGGGCTTTACCGGAACAGAGAGGCAACGGTGCTGACGAATTATGAGCTATAAAATGAAATTGACAGACGATAGCTGGTCGATAATCTAAGTCCTATGGAAGCTTGCATCTGACAAGTCTTATGCCCTTTGATTAATATGAACAGGATAGGAAGTGCTTTCTTCCTCGATAATTTAAAATAACAGAAATATGATCACCGACCAGCCTAACGGAGCAGAAGATTGCCCTATGTCAGCAACGTTCAAAGATGATGACTTGATAGTCATTGTTTGAATACTAAAACCCATATAGAATGTTCTATGTGATGGCTTGATCACTTAATTAAAGTCAAACGAGCTATTAACGAAAACTATTTTAAAGTATTTGTAAATCATATTAATTATGCCCCAATCATCGTGCCCTTCCTGAATCTTAATAGCGAGTAACAGAAATTTGAATTAGAATATATTTGATTCCTTTATCAGCCCTTTTGCAATAAAAACATTATAAGATTATATATGAATAAATAAATATTAGTGAAATGAGAAAATAGCGGTGGTATAGGTTAGAAACAGAGCTAATAATTTATTATTAGCCAATTATAAAAATAACACACATTTAATAATTTATTTGGACTCGATGATTGATAGAACTGTATAAATCTAGTTCTAATGGGCGAGAATTATTATCAGATTTAATATTATATTTTCTATGTAAGGCAAATAGAACAAAGGAGTTTATCGAGAAGAAAGATTATTGGCATATAATTAAAATAACAACATTAATAAATTACACAAATATATATATATATATATATATATATATATATATAATAAATGAACCGCCAAGTAAGAAAAGAGAAAGTTTAAAGACTGGAGGTTGAGAGAACTACGATACAAATTTACAGTAGCATGAATAAAAGGTTTTATAAAGATTGTTACATTAAAGAATAAAAGAGCTCTAAAAGGGAGTGTAAAGTAAAGTTTGAAACTGTCCAGAAAGTTTAAGGTTCATTATGGAAACATATTACCTATTTCTTCCAGGGTTGGTACTTAGCTTACATGTCTGGGTTGGTAAAAACGTAGGCATGCATTTAGTTGATTACTGGAACAGCATTTTAGTGGCTTTTCATAATTTTAGCAGCATGATTGGTCCAGAAAAGATTCAGCAGCTTCATTGAAGATTTTTAGGGGACTTCAGGAACACTAGCCAGATTCCTAATGTTTAGCCCCTTACCATGATAGGAACACTTTTTGAATTCATGATTTTGAACAGCACATAATTTACTGGGACTTTTCTGCAACAAAGATGGCTTCCCTTTTTTCCAAACTTTTCAGAGCTATATATACTGTTCTCTGATGCCTTCAGGCTAGCGCTTCTTTCATTATCAATGTTTTTAGATTTACTGGTTGTTTTTAGATACATTCCTTCAATAAGGCTTTCAAACTCATTAAATTGAATTCATTTTCTAATTAGAAAATGAATTCTTAAAATCATAAAATGATTTTAATTAGGAAATCCTTATCTTTTTTTCTAATTAATAAAACTTTAACTGTTGTTTTTGGAAAGGGAAAATCTAAAAGCTTATCAAAAGAATGTAGCTTTTAATCATTACAACATTAACCAATTATTTAAAAGTAAAAAACAAATAGTCCCGTTGCAATGAAACTTTCGAACAATTATATATATTTAAATATTTACAAATATATATGCACAATCTATGCAGTTGTAATATATATAAATTCATGAATAATTTTATCATGAATTTATTAATAGAATTGATCAATTTAAATCTGAAAGAATTAATTTTAATATGCATTTATAAAATAAGTTTCCTTTATGGAAATTAGCATGGATTGAACATATAAAGCCCCATTGCATTGGAAATTTAAGGTTAGTACTAGGGTTTGAAGTGGGCTTATGGCTAGATGTCATGAAGCTAGGATCGAACTCATATCCGACTGCTTCAATATATATATATATATATATATATGATATAAGTATAATAAACAAAATTCACTAGAATAATTCGACCAAAATTTAAAAATGCCTACATAAAATTAAAGATTAATTTCCTTTGCTATAGACAGTTTATGGCATATTTCATCATATTGAGTAGCAATACATTAATAATATTTAAAGCCCATTAAACTTACACAGCAGTAAAATTCCCATGTGAATAGCCAATTTCTCATTAATTGTGAATACTAACACAATTATACTGTGTATTCAACACATTACCTATACTATTTATAAAATATGATTCCAAAAAAAGAATTATGCAACCAAAGTTCAGATAAACATTACTGCTTTGACAATTTTTTAAAAATTCCATCATCTGAAAAAGTCTGTGAGTTTTAATGAGCTCTAAATATTAATGTACTGCTACTCAATATGACAGAATATGCTGTAATCTAACTATAGCAAATGAAATTAAACTTTAATTTTATATAGGGAATTTAAACTTTTTTTAGAATTATTCTAGTGGGGTTTGTTTATTATACGTATATCACTTAATTTGCTATATTTTATCTAGAATTCTATATGCCATATAGTAATATGGTTCCATGGTTATTGACTGAATGGCAAAGGAAGTATAAATGTTTTATTAAACTTACTCAGATTGAATGCTTCAAAATTTGTCAAAGCAGTAATGTTTATCTGAACTTTTGTTTCATAATTTTTTTTTAATATTTTATAAATAGTCCAGATAGTATGTTGTATAAACAGTGTAATTGTGTTATTATTTACAATTTATGGAAAGTTGGTCATTCACATGGGAACGTTACTGTTGTGTGAGTTAATGAGCTTTAAATATTAACATATTACTACTCAAGATGGCAGAATATGCAGAAAGCTCACTATAACAAAGGAAATTAATCTTTAATTTTATATAAGCATTTTTAAATTTTGGTAGAATTATTTTAATATATATATTGTACACTTTTTATTAGCTCAGACTATTCTAAAATAAAATTTTAGTGTATAATTTTAAATTTTACAAATCCAATAATATTTACTTATTAAACGAAGACAATAATGACGAATTAGATCATAAGATTTAAACTCGGTTTTAGCTAATGTAAATTTATAAATGATTTTAACTCAAAATACATATAGAAAATAACCTACAGAGTCATATATGTGCAGATGGTTGAACAATTAATATTATTTGGAGTTTAAAACCATTGAAGTTCAAATTATAATTTTGTAAACATAATGCGTAGTAGGGACTAATAATTATTGTGGGTGCGCATTTGATTTTAAACATAGAAATTATTTATCTTCAAATCTTACTATATTTAAAAGTGAATAAATAAACTTTAATTTTAAAAATACTGATTTAAAATTAAAACAGTAAATTTTATCTTTAGTTAAATTCTAAAAAATATTGTATTTTAATATTTAAAAAAAAAAAAAAAAACGGAAAATCGGTCATTTTAAAATAATAAACCAAAAACTTTCAAAATAAATAATTGTTTGATAGAAAAAAGTGGGAAAATATTAGCCAATCAAAGAATTTCAAACAATCGGGGAATATGAAATTCAAGAGAGGAAAAAAAGGAGCTTCTTGATCGTAAAGTTGAAGTAACTAAGTTTTTTTTTTCTTGGTGATATTTTTTTTTTTTTTAAAAAAAAAACAAAGTTGGATTAAAATTCCTAAAACCTTATGATTAACAACTCTATATTAATATACATGGATAATTATAAGCTCTGTTGTTAAAATAATGGAGTAAATTAATCGTTTTTCTACTGGGCAAGTCAACAATTGGAATTCCCAATAATCTCTTGAAAATTAATAAATATTGAAAAAATAATTGGAGATGAATAGTCAACGAATATATTCACGGAAAAATAACAATAACTGTGCCATAGGGAAAATGAACTGCAGTAATACACAAAAGGAAATAAATAAACACCGTAAATATTCAGTAAGGATAGATAAAAAAATAGTATATCTCTTGGAAACAGTTAAGTATATATATATTTAAAATTCAATGGAACTAAATTAGTATTAAATAAAAGTGTTCATTATTATGCTGGATATATTATTTATTTTGAGCCATACCAGCATGGATGTCAGTTTTATAAAGTTTTAGCGGAAAAAAAAAAAAAAAAAAAACGTTGCACAACGCATTTTTTATTGAAATAATAAGTGTGCTTTTTACTATGGAGAGAAATATATATCATATAAAGTAAATAAAGCAAGCCACAAATAATTTTTTATTACTAAACAAAGAACAAAACAAGGATTATTGTTGTAGTAACTCAAATACCTAGCGAATCTTATGATAAGCAGAATCTTCAAAAAAATAAGGAAAAATAAAAATATGTTAAGTTTATGGAGTGTAGAACAACTAGAAGATTTAAAATTGTTCTTATACTTTAGCTGAGAGTTAAAACAGAACTTCTTTCTAATGTTAGTATTTATATTTTTAATCGATGATTTGTTAGTATAATGGGGGGGGGGGGAACTAATTTAATAAGGAATTAATTCAAGTGTTGTTATATTAATAGTTATTTAATAATTCGGTTAAGTTTAAAGATTATGAATCCTTTAAATAAATAAATATATTCGATATTTTAGTATGAAAGGGTATTTTAAAATGATATATACATACTCCAAAGAGCAGGTTATATATACATGTAAAAATGGATAAACTAAAAAACAATGATTTTGTTCTTATGTGAATTATAACCCTATATTCTCATTTATTTTTTTTGTATTGTTACTTAATCATCAAGTACTACTATTATGTAGAGGTTAAACTAATGAACCATGAATGGAAAAAAAAATGATTGTTTAATAAACTAAATATGTGATATATAGTTCACATACATAGGGATAAATATCTCAACATATAATGGGAAATCATTAGTTTTGTTTGATAATGATACTCTAAAGATTAATTTTCTGTTGTTATTATTATTATAAATATATATATATATATATATATATATATATATATATATATATATTAATATATATATATATATATATATATATATATATATATATATATATTATTTGTTGTGTTATTTTAAATTTGATATTAATGGAAATGTTTATTATCATTTGTAATGAATATTATTAAAATGATTGTTTTAAAAGTTTTATTAAATTCCAATTGCTGCATGTCTTTTCTGGGCTCATTTTCACCACATCACACAACTTAAAATGTACAGTCAAAATTAAAATGAAAAGTCAATTCAATTTAAAGCAAATCTAACAGTTTAATAAGCATAAATCTCTTAGTAAAGTTTTTTTTTTACTTGTTACATGCTGCCTTGATCCCATAAGTCATTGATGACATTGCCAATTATTAAAATGTATTTATTAATATAAAATTAAATGATACATTAGTTATTAGTGAAAGTATTAGTGTTAATCACAGTTTAGTTAATAATATTATTTTAATATTCAGTATTGAAGAACATACATATAAAGCTTGACTATGAATTTAAATTATAAGCCTTTCTTAATTTGTACACTATCCATAAAAATCGGTAAAATCCCTCTTCATATTCCATAGATAGTATGAAAAATTAATAAATCAATGATTTTCCTGAGATCTCCTTATTTTAAAGTTATTCTTGTGATTATTGCCAATCTTAATTATTAAACATAATATGAATCAAAGTTTATCTGTAATTATCTAACAGATTAATTTAATGAGTGATTGAATTAAAACTTAATAGTTATAAATATAAAATAATATATTAGATATTATTGTTAGTCATGAGAGTATGTAGATACTTAATAAGGAGAAGTATCTGGGTATTCTTATGCCATTGAACAAGTATTTTGCATTTGTTTAATGTTAAGGGGATGTGATCTGTTTATAGGTAAACGAGTCTCATATTGATTAGATTTAAATCATATCTTATTTGAGAAATATTTACTTATGTCAAAGTAACATGGGATAGATACTAATCTTATCTAAATTCAATTGTTATAGTTAAAGAAAATGGTCAGGATATAGTAAGTTTATTAATAGAACCTAACCCAGATCCAAGTAGGGCCTAATATAAAGGACTTGGAAACTCTGCTTAGGGTCGTACCACCTCTAGACAGGCCACAATATATATATATATACTAGAAATTTTAAATCTATTATTATGCAAATCGTATTTTATAGTCATCATTTTAATACCACTTATATCTGTGATCAAAGCGTACTGAATAAATGAACAAGTGTTAGTGCATAAATGTATTGTTTTAAATTAACTCCCGTTTATATTCTATTTAAACAAAACAGATGTCATATTTCAAAGTAATTTTACCTAATTAAATATAAATTATTTCTAATAAAAAAAAAAAACATAGAAGTCTAAATGTATTGATAATTACATTTATCTTATTCTAAATGGAAATAATAAAATCTAAAAATAAGAATTAAATTGCCAAAATTGACAAAATAATGGCTAATTGTTTAAAATAAAAATTCTAATAATTATGCAAATGTGTATATATATATATATAATAATTATGCAAATGTGTATATATATATATATACTTACCTTAAGTCTGAATGTTTAGTAAAAAGAAAGCTTTAGGTGTAAAAGAAGAATATATTTGTTTCTGATAAAGCTAAATTTTGTTACTAGTTTAGAATAAATTTTCTTTTGTTTAGAATTAAAAGTGATCAATTCCAAAAGGCAACACATTCAGAAGGGGTTTTAAATGCTCCTTTTTTTTTAAATATTTATAAATATAAAACTTATTACTGAGTGGCTACAATCTAGTGAAGAACTATTTTCAGAGCTAGGAAACAAATTTTGAAGATGAATTATGCAAATTTAACTTGGAATTTATAAACCTACAAATGTCAAAATTTTTCTACATATAAATATACTTGCTATATAATGGTATTTTCATATTCATGTTAGAAGCCACCAGGAATTAACAAAATCGATTCCCATAAAGTGGCAAATAATTTAAAAAGATACATTCAATTTGTTTTTTGTTTTTTTTTATTTGACAAAGCTTTGATAATTACACACACATCAGTAGTAGTGAGAGCATGCCAAAGGGAAGAAATTGTATTTTTATTAACATTTTTTTATCATTGAATAAGTCTCTGAATAAACTCTTTCATATTTTAGTATATAATGTATTACTTAATGTATATCATTATTGTAATTGTCTAATGCAGTTGTTATATATCATGGGCGTTAACACATTTGTTTAAATTCTTTAAATGAAATTTATAAATAAACATATTTATTATTAAATATATGATCCAACATCTAATTTCACTACCAACCAACTTGGACAGTCTAAAATTACAATACTTAAAGGTAAGTTAAATAGCACATTTTTTCTTAAAACTTTAGTAAAAAGAAGTTTTTTTTCTTTCATTTTAAAAGGCAAAATTTTAAAATAAAATAGAAAAGCAAAATGAAAAATTCAATCCATTTATTTTAATAAAAACGTTAAATATAAATGATATTTAATTTAATAAAATATTCTATACTAAATACACCTTTAAAAATCAATCATTCTTTTTCTTAAACAAAAATTCCATAAATCAAATTTAATTTCATTAAAAACTTATCCCAGAATTAAGTCATAAATTTAAAAGTATGAAGCCAATCTACCATAACACCACGTTTGAGTGTATGCAATATAAATATACAAGTAATTAAAGATAGTGTGAATACAAACTGATTAAATAATATTATGCAATCAGTTTTGAAAAAAAATTATTTAAAATGAAACTAATTAATTAAATAATTATTTAAAGTGGGAAAGAATTATTCCTATATAAAATATGATTTTTTTTTTTGAAATCAAAGTATGATGTCAGCACATTGACTGGTGTTTTGTGGCATAAATTTAAAATATGGAATAATGTGGACACTCTAAATACAATGATTAATAATCTGACTTTTAGATTATGGTTTTTGTATGATACTTGAATATCATTTGGTTATATATGAGGACAATCATCTTTAAAGTCATGTAAGTAATACAACTTTTCTTTACCTTAGAAATAAATAATATTTTGGTCATATATGAGTTAAACAACATCTGCCTATATGCTTATATGTCCTTAATGTTATAAATATTAGTTAAAGAAATTAGTCAAAAAACCTACATTAAATAAAAATAAAATACTTCAAATAAATGACTTAATTATATATGTATTATTTCTCTCCCAAATAAGCTATACAATTAGTCAGATCACAAAGTTTAAAAGAGAATAAATAAACCATAGATATTGTGTTATATTTTCTATTTTAGTTAACAATAAAAAATGGTATTTATAAGTTTACTATTGGTTTGAAATAATAGATATACAATCAGTACATGTTATCAATATAAATTATTTTTAACATTGTGTTAATAATGGTTTTTTAAACTGAATATTTGAATTCTTTAAAATATGAGTTTATATTCTATTGTAATGTGTTGATGCTTGTTGGTAGGCAAAAATAGAGTAAGCATTCAAAAATATTTATCCCATATTGTGAAAAAGATGTTTTGGAAAGATTAAGCAAATAAATAATATATTTGTAATTGTAAGTTGCAGATGGTAGAATAAAAAAAGACTTAGGGTCAAATATTATTAAAATATTATTGGAGATAACAATATTTGTTAAATATAAATAAAGCTTTCTAATTAGTTGGAGGATATATTTCAAATAAAATATCATGTTTACACCATGTCATCCTATTATAGTGATAATCCAGTGTATAAATATGTGACAAATTACTAATTAAAAAAAATAATGTTTATAAAGAAAATACCAATAATATGTAATTTTTCTATAATACTTGAGTGAAAGATATGCTCCACTAATATTTATAATGGGAAGTTATATATATATATATATATATATATATATATATATATATTATAAATATTATGGATATATATATATATATATATATATATATATATATATATATATAAGACTTATAAATCCAATAAATAATATTATATTTCAACCAGAGGACTGGTTTTCATCAGAAAGAAAAAAAATACACAGTAAAATGGCGATAATCAAAAATTACAGATTTGGCAAAAGATTAAAAATTTAACAAAACCCCCCTGCTTGGTCAAAAAATCTAATACAGAATATCTACCCAATCAATGACAAAATTTAAACAAAAAAAAAACAAACTACATTCCCTCCTAATCAAGCTTAAATTCTATTTAAATTAAAATAAATATAAAAATAAAAAGTCCAAAATTAAAAATTAAAATATACATATGTGCATACGTAGTAAAAATAAACTATGCTCACATACAAATAATAGCTGTGCTCACATTAATATTCATTAAAAACTAAAATACTTATACATTTTAATCAAAAATTATAGTTAGTGCAAAGTACAATAATTTATAACTAATTATTTATCTATAAACCAATTAAACACAGATATTAAACATCCATGTAACCAATCTTTACATAAAAAATCTCATAAGAAAATTTTCACATAAAAACACACATATAGAAATCATTTAGGAGACCAGGTAACCCAGAGATGTAATAGTTCCAGTGTTCAAATTCAATCCATGTGGTTCTAAGGTCTTGAATTTAAAAATAAAAAAACTCTCCTTTTGTTTCCTCTCCCTTGTAGAAGAAAAACCTTCCTGAAGAATCACTACTTTTAAATCATCAATTGAATGATTCAGTAAGTTAAAATGTTTTGAAACTGGTCTATCTTTATTCTTATGCAAAATGTCAAATCTATGATTAGTCATTCTGACATGTAAACTATTTGCTGACTCACCTATATACTGGTTTAAACATCTACTACACTCTATCAAATATATCAAATTAATACTTTTACATGTAACATAATTAGGAATATACCATTTGAAATTACAATTCTTAGTACTAAAGACCACTTTTGTCACAACAATATGTTTACATGTAAAACATCTTTTATCTTTACATGGAGAACATCCTTTTTCCTGTACAGAACTACTAATAAAATTTGTTTTGACAAGTATATCTCTAAGTGATCTATGTTTTCAATATACAGCCTTAGGTGGATCAGAAAAAATAGATTTTAAATAATCTGTGGACTATAATATGTTAAAATGTTTTGCCAATATCCGGTTAATATTAGGTAAATCTCTATTAAAAGTAAGAACCAATGGTGGAACATCTAATTGTTTTTTACTCTTTTCAGATAAAAGAAGTTTCTTTCTATCAATTAAAGAAGATCTCCTTACTGCATTATCCAACAATGTCTTAGGATACCTCATATTGAGTAACGTATTATATAAAATACTATTATTTTGTTGAAAAAATTTCTCATCATTACAAATCCTCTTCATCCTTAAAAATTGACTATAAGGAATATTAGCCTTTAAATGTTTAGGATGGTTACTATAAAAATGTAGATAACAGTTATTATCAGTTGGTTTCCTATATACAGTAGTAATAAGAACTCTATTAGTGTAAATAACTTCAACATCAAGAAAATGAGCAATTGATTTTGAAAAATTCATTGTGAAATTAATATGTTTATTAAAATTATTTAAATAACTTAAAAATTATGAAGTTCAACTTTACTATGTGGCCATATCATGAAAATGTCATCTATACATCTAAGCCAAGTGTGAGGTTTCAGCTTAGCATTATCAAGTATAGAGGACTCCAGTTTTGACATAAAAATATTTGCATAACTTGGTGCCATCTTTGATTTAAAAGTAGTGATTCTTCAGGATGGTTTTTCTTCTACAAGGGAGAGGAAACAAAAGGAGAGTTTTTTTTTTATTTTTAAATTCAAGACCTTAGAATCACATGGATTGAATTTGAACACTGGAACTATTACATCTCTGGGTTACCTGGTCTCCTATATGATTTCTATATGTGTGTTTTTTATGTGAAAATTTTCTTATATGAGATTTTTGTATGTAAAGATTGGTTACATGGATGTTTAATATCTGTGTTTAATTGGTTTATAGATAAATAATTAGGTATAAATTATTGTACTTTGCACTAACTATAATTTTTGATTAAAATGTATAAGTATTTTAGTTTTTAATGAATATTAATGTGAGCACAGCTATTTTTTGTATGTGAGCATAGTTTAATTTTTCTATGTATACACATATGTATATTTTAATTTTTAATTTTGGATTTTTTATTTTTATATTTATTTTAATTTAAATAGAATTTAAGCTTGATTAGGAGGGAATGTAGTTGTTTTTTTTTTGTTTGTTTGAATTTTGTCATTGATTGGGTAGATATTCTGTGTTAGATTTTTTGATCAATCAGGGGGGTTTTGTTAAATTTTTAATCTTTTACCAAATCTGTAATTTTTGATTATCGCCATTTTACTGTGTATTTTTTTTTCTTTCTGATGAAAACCAGTCCTCTGGTTGAAATATAATATTATTTATTGGATTTATAAGTCTTTTTTTTTGTTTATATATATATATTGTAAATATCAATAGATCGATATTTATATTTTAAAAATTTGTTATTTGTTATTAAAAAAAAAATCTCTTTAAGTTGAAGTTTACATATGAAATATTTAAATTTTTCTTTTATGTTTATTAAATATAGTTATTATTTGAAGTTATTATTTTATTTATATATATTGATAGTACATCATTATAAATATTTAATTATTGAAATAAATAAGGACATATAAATTGTTGATTAAAAAAAAAAAAGTATTTTATTTGCAATGATTACTAAATGTAATAAATAATTATTTATGTATATTTTAAAAGATGTTAAATTTTCGATTTGATACTTTTTATATGTATACTTAATATTTTATTTTTATTTTGATGTTAATTGTTGTAAAAGAGAACATACATATAACATGAGTTTTAAAATAGCATCTGCTGGCATAAAACCACGCGACAATAATAAGGAAGCCATTATTAGGATTATTGCTTATTAAAAAAATGGGATATAGAACAAACAACTGAAGGATAGAATTTTATTACATTTTATTTCTTTAAAGTTTACCATTTTTTAAAATACTGAAGTAACGTATATATTTTGTAATAAACATATAAATTATGACGGGGTAATAAGGATATATCGCAGCTAGGGCTGCATCATCATCATCGCTTTCATATATTCTAAAGCAATTTTTCAATGGAACAACTAAAAATTTCAACGTATAAATTTCATCGCGTCTGGAATTAAAAGCTGGTATAGCTATCTTAAATGTATTATCGTCAATTTAATTCTAATCTGAAAGTAATTGTAATTGATGTACTGGATTTAACATTTTAATAAAATATGCATATATTCAAGAATTAATAATCTTCTTTAATGAAATCGTTTCGTCGTTCTTTTAATAGAATGCATTCTAAAAATAAAAAAAAATATACAGATGAAAAAACTCATGGACTAAATTAATTCTTAAAAAGGACAATTAACTAAGTGAACTTTTAAAAAAAGGTATTTAATAATTTTATATATATATGTGTGATGTGTGGATATATATATTTTTGAGATTGATATATTTTTTTTTTGTTTATTTTTATTTTTCATTGTAAAATGTAACGTTTGTGAATGATCAATTTAAGCGTCTTGTTCTATTATAACATTAAACGTATAACAGATGATGTTTAAGATAAATATTTAAATAATTTTAAAATCTGAAAATATAATTTATAAGTTGAGGTACTATATATTAATTAGTATCTTTATATTATAACTATTAGGCAGAAATATGTCTTTATATATTTATTGTTTATATTAATATTGAAATATTAATATTATTTAAAGTCAAATGATAACATAAATAAAAGATGTGCTATTTATTTTTATAAATAATGCCTTTGTAATTATTTAAAGATCGATACTATATTATTCTTATTTTCTTAATGCCAAAGTTATTAGTAAATTAATTGAATTTACGACTTAATAAAAGATAATTTCTTATTTCATTTATTACTTGGTTTGTAGGTCACTTACATATATTTTTATTCATACACATATTTAGAGGTACATAAATTTATATAGTAGATGTGTATATTTGAATTTAATAAAAGTCCCTTTATTTTTGATATATATATTTGATTAGTTAGTCACATCAACCTAAAAGATAAATTATAATGAAAGATCTCATTGATTAGTATGATTTTAGATTTGTTTTATATAAAGCTAGCTGGGAGGGCAATTTAAACAATTTATTAAAATATAATTGGAACAAGTTTGTTTTTCTTCATTCTTTAATATAAATGGAATAACTCATATACGTTCCATTATATTTAACTTGCTTAATTATGAGCTACCATATAGTTTCCATTGTATTATTTATATAACCGGGATAATTTTGTCTTTCTTCAATTTAAATGGAATGTAGCAAGTACGATCCATTATATTTAACTTGCCCAAACATGGGCTACCTTAAGTTCCATTACATTTGGAGCATCCAAGTGAGGCTCTGAATTATAGGTTCCATTACATTTGGCTAGTCCAATCCTGGGGCTGCTACATATACGTTTCCATTACATTTGGCGCAACAACTAGGGCTAGAAATAAGCTAATTAGGGCTTGAAATACCCCACATACTTGAGATTAAGATGTCTAGTATATATATTAATATGAGATGTATGGTTTAAAGAAAAAGAAGCATTTTTGTGTGTTTAATTTTTTTTATATAAATGGAAATATTTTAGCCTTATGTTTAGATGGTGATGGTTAATATTATTGTATTTTTTTTTTAGTGATGAAAGATAAATATAGTCATGAAGCAGTTTAATTTCAATTTAAAAAGTATATTGATGGTGTTGAATTATAGTATAATAATTTTGTACATATTTGGAAAGTTTGAGTTGTAGAAAATCTATAATTTTGAAGGTTGGATGGGATATTTGATTGTTGGAGTTTGGTTGGTTCTGTTGCAGGTATTGATGTTGAGTGGGGAGTTTTGTCATTGTCTTGAGGATGTGATGCATTCATGTCACTTGTGATTGATTAGTCTCATTCATTGCTCCAACCCAAATCTTGATGTTTATTATTATTTATCATGAAGCAGTTAACAGTAGTCCTGCCATGATTTTATCTTTAAAACTCCAGAGAGAGTAAGATATAATTATTTTAATATAAGTATAATATTTGCCTCTAAGTCTCCCAAAGATGAGCAAGGAAATATTTATAAATAATAGCCCCTAAGACTTAAATATAAGCAGGGTAGTGTAATGGTGTTCTAAGAAAAATTATTATGGGTTGTAGTAGATAGGATAGAATGAAATGTGATAGTCATCTAAGTGTTCATGAAACATTGTATGCTTTGGGAGTAATGATTGAATTCTTTTATCTACATCAAAGTTGTGAAGTGCTAATCAATCTTTTGGTTGTCAATATCTGTCGGATCTTTGGAGGAATAGATAAGTATATAACTTAAATATATAACACCAAACTTAGGGACTAAATTAATTGATTATTGTTTGTAACAAATAATCTATTACATTGATTATCAATTAGGGTTTGAAAACAAACATATCGATGTTTTATTTTTTTTTGTAAGTGACTTTTAAACATGAAATTCAATTAGTGAATATTTGTTAGTAGTAAACTGCATTAGTACAATTTTAGTAAAATATTTCGAGCACAAAAGTTAATAATAAGTGAAGTGGATATTTTTTTTTTATGTGTATAAAATGGTATTAAGTATTAAAGTCCAGAAAATTTATAGGTATCGATTTAAGTATTTTATATTTAACTACCATTATTTTGAATGAGAAAGTTGTCTCACTATATTATCAAATTAGTTATTTTAAGGCATGTGAACATTTAGTTGTAGTTTAAATATTTCAAGGTTATATTGAATTTGATATGAAGTATCCACATTTTAATATAGTATAAGTGTAGAATATTTATTATCATTAAATATAAATAAATGTTATTTAGTGATATCAGTTGTTACTCTCTGCATATATATATTTTAGAGAAATTTGTTGATGTTATGGTGATAGATAAGATTATTATTTTTTTTTAAGCCAAGAAGTTCATGAGTTCAAATAAGTAAAATTTAGATTGTCAGATAGCTATTATATATTATAAGATTAAAAAGGCTTGTATTTTTAGTTAAAAAAATTGCTTGTTGGAATAATGATTGGAGATGGTGAGCCCTTGATCTGTGATAGTTACTATATAGAAATAAATATATATATATATATCTTAGATTTTATTTTATGAGTATATAATATTGTATTATTAATAATAATGGATAACAATAGTAATAAAATGCCAGTTAATGGTGATTTTGATATAAAAGATTTTTTGGAAAAACTGGAGGCTATGATGAAAACCAACTCTAATGAATTAAAAGATCTTAGAGCTGAGATGAAAATAAACTCTAATGAATTAAAAGATCTTAGAGCTGAGATGAAAATAAACTCTAATGAATTAAAAGAAGATCTTAGAGCTGAGATGAAAATTAATTCTAATGAATTAAAAGTTTTGGTAGATGATAGTATTAGAAGAGTAGAAGTAAAATTTGATGAAAAGATGGAAAAATATAGAGAAGAGACAATAGTGGAAGCTAATTCTTTAAAAGCAAAAATTGAAGAAATAAATAATGAAATGAAGGAAGAAAATCAAGGAATTATGGCCAGATTAGAAGAATCTAAGAAAGAACATGGGGAATTTAAGGAAAAGATTATTAATGATAATAAAGTATTATGGGATAAGTTCCAAACATTGAAAATTGATAATGAATCTTCATTTAAAAACCTATATACAACTATCTCTGCTGAAGTTAAAATTGCTGTGGGATTGCAGCAAGAGGAACAGTTGATTGATATTAATAAATTACAAGATATAAATGAACGTATTAATGTAGTAAATGATGTTACTTCTAATCGTATACAAGAAATAGATGTTAAATTGGATCAAATTCAAGGAAAATTAAGACCCCTTTCAGAATATATAAATAATAATGAAATTGAAACCTGTAAAAATTATGAAATAGAGGTACGAAAGGATGTGGCAGAAATGGATGTAAAGATTGAGCAAATAAAAATCATTACGTTAGAAAATAGTGAATATATATCAAATTTGCAAAAACAATGGAAAGAATATGAAGTAAAGATAGATATAAATAAAATAAAAGATAATATTATAGACAGAGATTATCTTAAGGATGAGACATTTGTTAAGGAATTGATAAATAAAGAAAATTGTAAGTGTTGTATAGATAAAGTTAATAATGGAACAAATTTAATAGAATCTAAAAGATCTTCTGATTTTCCACACCAAATATCTAGTGATTCATATATGAATCATAATGCTGCAAGGTTCATTAATGTTAAAGTTTTTAAAGGTGAGTATCATGAAAATCCTATGGAATACCTAAATACATTAGAAGAATTATTTACACTTAGTATCCTGTCAGAGAAAGAAAAGTTGGCAATTGCTAGTAACCATTTATATGCATCAGCCAAAGAATGGTGGAGATCTCTGTTTGAAAGGCCTCAAACTTATGGTGATTATCGTGAAGCAATAATGAATAACTTCTGGAATGAGGATAAACAAGATTTTATACGCCATAGACTTTCTCACGAAAAATATACTTCTCGTGATGGGAGTTATACTCAATTTTTTAGACATCAAGTGGCCAGATTCAAAACCCTAAATGCATTTCCATTATCAGAAACTCAGATTGTGCGGATTTTGCGTAGAAATTTACCAAGGCATATTGAACAAACATTGGTGGCTGCAGATCGACATACCGTTGAGGAAGTAGCAGATATCTTGGGAATATTAGAAACTAGTGATGGTATTTGTAATAAATCAACTGGAACTACAAGAGATAACTCTAATTATAATTTAGCAAATGTAAATTATCATGTACCAAGAAACCAATCTGCAGGTCGTATGCAAAGGTTTACCAGAAATTATCGCAATAATAGAAGACAAAATCCATACCGGGATCATGGAGGTTACCATAGAAATCATGAATATAGTCGTGGTACTAATTTACAACCAGGGAGTTATCCATATAATACCACTAACACTGAGGTTAATACTCCAGCGACTGGATATTCAAATCATCCATCAAACTGAGTAGGGCCTCGTGGCAGTGTTCCTCACTGCGGGGACCAATGATTGATATGGAGAGGAACGATTTAATTATAGCTTTAAATTCAATAGAATTTGAAATGGAAGATTTTGGAGTAGAGGAAATAGAGAATCAATTTATTTTTAGCAATTGTCCAGAAATTATGATCATGATTGAAAAAATTGAAGTTAAAGCTTTAGTTGATACCGGTAGTCAGGCTTCTATCATTTCAGATGAATTGTTTAACCAATTTTTAGAAGTGGGTATAATTGTTCCATCCTTACCCATAAAACAATCCTTTCAGGTTACCTTAGCCAATGGGCGAAAAGCTAAATTAATTCCTCAACAAGTATGGTTAACAGTACAATTCAATTCAGTAAGCCAAGAACATGTTTTTTTGATAATGGCGGGATTAGTACATGCTGTGATTTTGGGATCAGATTTTCTTCAGATGCATGGTTGCATTATAGATTATATGGCAAAACAATTTAGATCGGAAGAGCACACGTGAAATTATTCATTTTAAGCAATATGTATTGCACCAATCCTTAAATTTAAGTTGTATAGAAACAATTACAACTGATCTTGATGTAAAATTAAAAATAAATGAATCAACTGGTTTAACTGATGAAATAAAAAAGGCCTTATCTTTAATATTATGTAATTATAAAAACGTTTTTTCAAAACAACCTGGAATCATCAAAGGGTATGTCCACCGGATACGATTGAATAATTTGGAACCCTTTCAGTGCAAATCCTACCCAATACCTTATCAGTATAAAAAGGAAGTGGATAAGCAAATTAACCAAATGATGGAATGGGGTGTTATCAAAAAATCTGCTTCAGCATTTAATAACCCTTTAGTTATTGTCAAAAAGAAGGATGGATCAGCTCGCATTTGTTTAGATGCCCGATTTTTAAATCGTAGGACAATTCCGGAACGTGATGTTCCTCCAATAGTACAGGAACTCTTAGCTCGTTTTGAAGGAAAAAAGATATTCACTACTGTAGATTTGACAGCCAGTTATTGGCAGATTTATTTACACCTAGAAGATCAAAAATATACTGCTTTCAAATATGAGGGACAATCTTATATGTTCCAAAGGATGCCATTCGGATTAGTTAATAGTGGGGCAAGTTTAATTCGTTGTTTAAATCAAGTTTTATCTACAGAAATTAAGAACATATTAGTGATGTATGTAGATGACATTGTTATTGCTTCACGGGATATGAATGAACATTTACAACATTTAAAAGCATTTCTTCAAGAATGTAAGAATAAAAACATCAAAATTAACCTAAAGAAAAGTACCTTTGCTACTGAAGAAATCATCTTTTTAGGGCATTTGGTAGGTGCAGCAGGAATTAAGCCTCATCCTGACAAAATTAAAGCTATAAAAAATTTTCCACAACCTGAAAATAAAAAGCAACTGCGTTCATTCTTTGGATTATGCAATGGTTACCATCGCTTTTATAAAAATTTTGCTTTAGATACAATTCACATGTCACAATTGTTGAAAAAGGATATTAAATGGAAATGGTTAGATATTCATCAAGTAGAATTAGAGCATGTGAAAGCAAGATTTTTGGAAACAGTAATTTTACATTATCCAAATTTTCAACAGCCATTTTATGTTCAAACAGATAGCAGTGGGTATGGACTTGGAGTGGTGCTATTTCAAATGAATGTAGAAGGTAAACCATTAATATTATATTTTTTAAGCCGTAGGTTAAAAGGGGCTGAAATGCATTATTCCACAACAGAGAAAGAAGCTCTGGCAGTAGTTTGGGCTTTCACTAAACTTAAGCAATTTTTGTTGGGATCCCAAGTGGTAGTAATAACAGACCATAAGAGTTTGGAATTTTTAAATAAGGGATATCTAAATAATGACCGCTTGGTGAGATGGAGTTTATTTTTGCAACAATTTAACTACACTGTGCAATACTGTCAAGGTAAAAATAATATAGTACCTGATATTCTTAGTCGAAACCCAATGGAATGCCCAGATCAACCTATGAATTATACAGGAAACTTAGTTTTGACAGCTCTTACTTTAGTAATTGATGATTCTGTAGAAAAAGATTTAACCAATATTAGTGAACTTCAATTACAGGATCCTAAATTGGGGCCTATAATATCCCAATTGAATGACAATACTATTGCAATGGGAATGGCAGAGCCACTAACTAACGGAGAATTAATAAGGTATCAATTGTCAAAAGGTATATTAATGTATCAAGTAGATATTACAAATTCTGGATCATGGAAAGTTTATGTTCCTAGCAATATTAGGAAAAGACTTATAAATTATGTACATTGTCTGTATGGACATTATGGTCCTAGAAAAATAGAATATGCTTTACGTAAATTATTTTATTGGCCTCGAATGTATACATCTATACTGGATACTTTACAATTGTGTGAAATCTGTCTTAAAACAAAGTATCTGAATAGGTCATATGCGGGAAAATGGCAGCCTATATTACCAAACAAGCCTAATGAAATTTTGGCCATTGATTTTTATGGTCCTTTACCCTCTTATCGGCAATACAAATTTTTGTTGTCATCAAAGTAATGACAAACTTTCAATTCCCAATAGTTGGAAAACCAGAATCAATTTTGACCGATCATGCTACTTCATTTATGTCTGAAGAATGGAAAAATTGGTTATGTAGGCAAAACATTAAACCTGTATTGATTTCTATTCGTAACCCTCAATCTAACCCATGTGAGAGGGTTATGAGAGAATTAAGTCGGTTATTTAGGGTATATCTTGAAGGAAATCATCGTGGTTGGGTAAACCAATTAAAGCAGGTATTGTTATACATTAACATGACTAGAAATGAATCTACAGGTTTTACACCTATGCGATTGCATTTTGGAAAGGAAGAGCAAAGTATAATTAAAACTTTATTACCTGTTATAGTGGAGGAGCCAGATCACAATAATGATATCATTAAAGCTAAAGAAAATATGACAAAAATGGGAGACAAACGGGGATTACAAGGTCCACAGCATCCCAGTCAATTCAAGGAAGGAGATATGGTGTTAATTCGTACACCTCATGTTAGTAATCCACAAGACCACAAATTTAAGAAATTTTTTAATATTTATGAAGGACCATATCGGATCGACAAAAAAGTTGGAACAAATGCTTATGTGGTTCATATGCATGATGGTTCAAAGGGAACCTATAATGCTAGAAGTCTTCGGCCCATACATTATGATTAGTTAATAGTTTAATAAATATTTTAATGTAAAACTTATATTAACAGTTTTTACTTATAGAATTTATTATGAAATTTGTAATAGAAAAGTAAAAATATGAAGAAAATTAGAGTAAAATTTGAAGAGTTGAATAGAGAAAAGTTTAAAATAAATTATCTTAAAAGAATTATAGATTTTATGAGAGATTTAAGTAAACCTAAAGTTAAACTGAAAATAATTAATATAATAATGTTATTGTTGTAAAACAAAATGATTTTCAAGAGTTCTTTAATGTTGAAATTACATCAATCTGATTTGCGATTTTTAAAGGATTATTTAGAAAATTTGAATGAATACCATTCAAAATTATCCAGAGAATTGTTTTTTAATTGAATCTAGAATAAGTAAAATAAAGACTTACTCAAGTCGATGATGTTTATCAAGATAGTCAAAGGAAAAGTAAGATTATCTGATAAAATAGCAACTATTATTGATAAAGTTAAGAGTTATGTTAGTGCTTATGATCAAGTTACTATTTATGTAAAGGATATAGATGTAGAATCTAAGGAGTTCATAGCAAAATCTTTAGATACTTATCTCAAAATTATTCAAAAGCAATTGAGTTATACCAAAATGCTATATGAAAATCTTGTAAATTAGGGCAAACTTTTTCACAAAGTTTAACATACTGGAAATTCTTTACAGGAAGAATTGAAAAGGCACTTTTGATTATTATATTTTTTTTTTAAAAAAAAAAATTTTTGGACAAATATCTAGATGATCTGAGAGATAGATATAAATAAATGAATGTGGTTATTAATAAGAAAAATAATATTCTTTAAACCATGTTAGTCCTTAGAAAGATTACAAATTTGAGAAGTTTTTCGATATTTCATAATTAATTAGTTATTTGCAAAGACATTTTTTTTTTCGGTGGATTTGAGGGAATTGTAAATATCAATAGGTCGATATTTATATTTTAAAAATTTGTTATTTGTTATTAAAAAAAAAAATCTCTTTAAGTTGAAGTTTACATATGAAATATTTAAATTTTTCTTTTATGTTTATTAAATATAGTTATTATTTGAAGTTATTATTTTATTTATATATATTGATAGTACATCATTATAAATATTTAATTATTGAAATAAATAAGGACATATAAATTGTTGATTAAAAAAAAAAAGTATTTTATTTGCAATGATTACTAAATGTAATAAATAATTATTTATGTATATTTTAAAAGATGTTAAATTTTCGATTTGATACTTTTTATATGTATACTTGATATTTTATTTTTATTTTGATGTTAATTGTTGTAAAAGAGAACATATATATAACATGAGTTTTAAAATAGCATCTGCTGGCATGAAACCACGCGACAATAATAAGGAAGCCATTATTAGGATTATTGCTTATTAAAAATGGGATATAGAACAAACAACTGAAGGATAGAATTTTATTACATTTTATTTCTTTAAAGTTTACCATTTTTAAAATACTGAAGTAACGTATATATATTTTGTAATAAACATATAAATTATGACGGGGTAATAAGGATATATCGCAGCTAGGGCTGCATCATCATCATCGCTTTCATATATTCTAAAGCAATTTTTCAATGGAACAACTAAAAATTTCAACGTATAAATTTCATCGCGTCTGGAATTAAAAGCTGGTATAGCTATCTTAAATGTATTATCGTCAATTTAATTCTAATCTGGAAGTAATTGTAATTGATGTACTGGATTTAACATTTTAATAAAATATGCATATATTCAAGAATTAATAATCTTCTTTAATGAAATCGTTTCGTCGTTCTTTTAATAGAATGCATTCTAAAAAATAAAAAATATACAGATGAAAAAACTCATGGACTAAATTAATTCTTAAAAAGGACAATCAACTAAGTGAACTTTTAAAAAAGGTATTTAATAATTATATATTTATATGAGTGATGTGTGGATATATATATTTTTGAGATTGATATATTTTTTTTTTTTGTTTATTTTTATTTTTCATTGTAAAATGTAACGTTTGTGAATGATCAATTTAAGCGTCTTGTTCTATTATAACATTAAACGTATAACAGATGATGTTTAAGATAAATATTTAAATAATTTTAAAATCTGAAAATATAATTTATAAGTTGAGGTACTATATATTAATTAGTATCTTTATATTATAACTATTAGGCAGAAATATGTCTTTATATATTTATTGTTTATATTAATATTGAAATATTAATATTATTTAAAGTCAAACGATAACATAAAATAAAGATGTGCTATTTATTTTTATAAATAATGCCTTTGTAATTATTTAAAGATCGATACTATATTATTCTTATTTTCTTAATGCCAAAGTTATTAGTAAATTAATTGAATTTACGACTTAATAAAAGATAATTTCTTATTTCATTTATTACTTGGTTTGTAGGTCACTTACATATATTTTTATTCATACACATATTTAGAGGTACATAAATTTATATAGTAGATGTGTATATTTGAATTTAATAAAAGTCCCTTTATTTTTGATATATATATTTGATTAGTTAGTCACATCAACCTAAAAGATAAATTATAATGAAAGATCTCATTGATTAGTATGATTTTAGATTTGTTTTATATAAAGCTAGCTGGGAGGGCAATTTAAACAATTTATTAAAATATAATTGGAACAAGTTTGTTTTTCTTCATTCTTTAATATAAATGGAATAACTCATATACGTTCCATTATATTTAACTTGCTTAATTATGAGCTACCATATAGTTTCCATTACATTATTTATATAACCGGGATAATTTTGTCTTTCTTCAATTTAAATGGAATGTAGCAAGTACGATCCATTATATTTAACTTGCCCAAACATGGGCTACCTTAAGTTCCATTACATTTGGAGCATCCAAGTGAGGCTCTGAATTATAGGTTCCATTACATTTGGCTAGTCCAATCATGGGGCTGCTACATATACGTTTCCATTACAATATATATATATATATATATATATATATATATATATATAATATATATACATATATATATATATATATATATATATATATATATATATATAGAGGATGTTGCCAGGAAATTGTCAATTTTTCTGAGGTTAAACACATTTTTTCCATTAATCTATAATAGCTCCCATTGTTGGGGTATATGGAGAAAATTTATTTAGCCTCAGGATGGGTAATTAACAGTATCCTTGCAACATCAATAAACAAAATTATCTCTGTGTATCACTTTATAGTCAATTTTCAGTAAATATATGACCATAATATCAAAAAATAAACTATTAATCAATCAATGAATTATATATAAATCAAAATAATGGGTGACAACTTAATATAATATCAAATTAATTTTTATTTATATATGAATTTTATCAAGATGCCATTTCTTAAATTTATCATATGACAAGGAATCTCCTACAACTTTATATATTCTCTAGTGGTCATGAATAGAAATAAACTCATATTTTTTTTTTATTTAAATTATGTCTTTCAAATGCCTATCCATTTTCTGCAATACACTGGTCTAAACACGTTCTTCGTGTTTCAAAAGTCTGGAAGTACTTTCAAAGTGGTCCTTTTTAATGTCTCTGTCATTTTTTTCCTCACTTCTAAATCTATAAAAAAGACATTTTTTGATTCAAGAGATTAAAAAACAATTGCAAGAAGTGAGATCAATTGAATAAGATAATAGTTAAGCTGTTTCATGGTGAATTTTATTAAAAAAAGTGCTTCTCACTCAAGGGTTTGAGAGATGACAGTTTGAGTGAACTCTTTTCTTTGACCCAAAACAGCATGTTTACAGTTTACCCCACAAATAAATATTTCAACAGTTGCAGATAAAATTATTGACTGTTACGCCCTAAATTTGAGAGAAAAACATTTACATAGAAAAAATCAGTGTTGTTTCGACTTTAAACTCATTTGCAATGATTTTTAGGGATGTGGTAAATTTAACATTTCAAAGAAACCATTTATAAACATGTGTTTTTATGAGATCAGTTTTTTATAATCTGTTCCAAGCATTATATATATATATATATATATATATATATATATATATATATATATATATATATATATATATATATATATATATATATATATATATATTTACTACAGGATGAAGGTCTCTCCAGTTTCAATACATCTTTCATCTTTGGTTACTCTTCTCATCACCTGCACACTCTTATTTCATCCATCCATTTTACATGTTGTCTCTTCCTGGGTCTTTTACAATCTCTTGGAATCCAGTTTAAGATTTCAATTGTCCGTCTATTATTATTTTTTCAGGCAATATGTCCAGCCCAACTCCACTTTAATATTTTAATTTTTTTCAATGAGGTCACTAACACCTGTTTGTCTCTTACCCATATATTGCATTTTCTATCTCTTTTTATATATCCTAACATGCATCTCTCTATACTTCTTTGAGTGGTCAAAGTCTATGTATTGCTCTTCTATTAAGTGTACAAATTTCAAATCCATTAGTAAGAACTGATAAAACACATTTATTACAATCATCCTTATCAAACACAGGATATTTTCTTTTATGTAAGAATACTCAAAAATAAAAATAAATAAATGTTAGTGTGTATACTGCAAGTATTACATATAATGTAAAAGCTGATATGCAGGCAAAAAATAATAGTATTATTAACAAAAACAGATATACAATAAAAAAAATGGAAAGATTAATATATAATAAAGCAAATTGTGGTTAAAATAGGAACATAGAATTTAGTGATAACAACTAAAGGTGTAAGATCAAGATTTATTATTTTAGATAAACAAAAGTTTGAATTAAAAATAAATAGTGACTTAGAAAAGAAGAGGTATATAAAATTAAATAAAAATTCTGGCAAACTGATTAAAATATAATATATAAATATGTTAAGTAATATGAAGACAAACATAATAATTAATGAAAGTGAATATAGATTTATATAACATACTGCATTTGAACATCCATGTGTATTTGGAAATGTGAACATACATAATGATATGGTCTGTATGACTTATGGATTTTAATAATTATATTTACAGTAGTTTATGTTATACTGTATATAAAATGTTAATATGTTAGGTTTTGGTACATATTGCACAATGGATTTGGAGGAGTTTATAGATAAGTTAAGTTTGGTTAAATTAAATAGAATTATTGCTTTATTTCATGTTAATGAATGGTACCAGAATCTACCAAGAAATAAAATTATTAAAATAGTTATCAATAAAATTAGAGAAGGTATTAATCTTTTAGATAGTTGAATAAAGATTACTGATGGAACATTAGTACTTAAAAGTTTTAAATGATTTTGCTTAATTATTGGAAGATTATGAACATCTATTTAAATCGTCAGGAACCTTTTTTAGTTGTGGGTTAAAATCAACCAAAATATGAATATTAAGAAACCATTTTAGATCAGTGGTATTTTCATTTGAAAACAGTCTTTTTGTAAATAATAAGATAAATTTTATTGAGAAAATAATTACAATATACTTTTAAACTTTAAATTATAAAAATTCAAAATTAAAATTCTAATTATTATAGAAACAAATATAATTGTTATGCTTTTTTCATTAATTTACTAACTTTACTTATAAATATTCTCTTCATTATCAATGTATCTCCTGGTGCTGAATTTGTGATGCCAATTTAGTCAAGTCTGGTTTATATTTAGTCACCTTAAATGCATACAAAGTGTTTGAATTTTCAGTAGTTAACTTCTCCTGTTCTTACTTAAAAAAAATTTCATGTGCGAAAATATTTGCTCACATTTATATATAAACTGAATACAGACAAAATGGCAAAGACAATTTGTTTCAAAGATGAAAATTTCATGGGAAGTGATGCCCAACACATTGATATCATGAAAAGATGATTATCTTTGGGGTTTTTTTCTAAATTTTTTGCAATATTTTAAATGTATCCATCTACAATGTAGAACTTCTATAATTAATTATTTCTAAGATTAAATTGTTAATCTTAAGATGTTCAAAATATTTTAAATCTAAAATAGTTTCTTCTATTTTGTTGGGCTTTATTATAAATGTAAACATTTTGTTGTGCCTTTTAAAACTTTGAAATCTAATTTTCTATTCACTTTTAATGTTCAATATCCATCTTTTGAAAATATTTAGATTAATTTCATCAATATTTTATTTCTCATGTTGTTTTTTTAAGAAATAAAATAAAATAAATATTTTAGTTTTTATGTCAGTTTCAAATAATATTAATTCTGAAGAAAAACTATTTTCTTTCTCTTTCATTTTCAAAATTGTGTAGTTATTTTCTTGGAGTCATACATTGACATCATTATAACGGCTCATTATGTCTGTTAAGAAAAAAAGTCTTAAAAACAATTGTTTGTCATTGAGTTTGAGATCATTTTCACTCATTTGATAAAGAAATATTTGTATATCATGAAAACACTGTACAAATCTATTAAGAACTTTGCCTCATCATATTCCAGAATTTAACAGCAAATGTCTATATCTTGATTCAATTTCTCCAAAAAACTTTGAAGTGCTTGTGTGTTAATGCTGATTGTGCTACTTTTATGATAATAATTGTTGTGTAGATTGTTTTTGTAAATAAGTTTTCTTCATATATGATTCAATGTAATGATAAAAGTTGGTGGGAAAGTTTATTTTACATTAGTTTTACAAATTCAATATTTTTTTCTTATCATAGTTGGATCACCATCAGTTGTTATATAAAACAATGTACTTATTAAGTCCGTTATTCCCCATTTTTAAAATGTGAAACTCTTGTACTTTATAGACAATGTCAGTTTTTTTGATCATGTTATTCATTGAAGCAATAACATATAGTTCTTCATTGATTTTCAACCCATTTATTGATGCAAATATAATAATAATTAACAGCATACCAACATTATTTACATTGGTATTTTTATTAAGGGCAATATTAATTATGCTATTAGATAACAAACCATTTTTGACCTTTTCATCCACATTTGGGCCATAACTTCACTGTGATGTTAAACTATTATAACTGTTAATGACATTTTTTAAAAATTTTTAAAGTATTTGCTGTTTGTTGGTGAAGTCATTAAATAAGTATCCAGAACAATTTATATACGTGTTTTTAAAAAATTCACCATCTGTAAATGGTTATCTGTTGGTACCAATTCTAAGATCTGCAATAAAACTTGCAGGGGTAGCATGATTGTGGCTGGTAATAAAATATTTTAACAAATTATTTTGCTTTCCAAAATTTAATGTACATTTAGCAATGCATTCAGATTATTTATATTTGTCATTTCACTCACATCTTTATGTTTTGAAAAAAAAAGATGTCCCTCAGTATTTAAAACCTGGTGGTAATTATATTTCTACATAAAGTACATATCACTTTGTCACCATTTTGTTACATCCATACTTTTCATTCCACACATCTTTAAATAATCTCTTTTTTCTTTTTCATTTGTTCATGGTAATACTTTTGTAATAATTAATAATAGTTATTTCACTTAGGTAACTGTAATAATTGTTTCACTTAAATAACTATTATTGCACTACTGAACAAGGGATTCATATGAGAAAATGACATGCTCATTGAGTAATGATAAGATGAATTTAGACAATGTCACTGTATTCTGCCTATGTTTGTTACTGCAACTTTGTAATCAAACCAAAATGTTAATCTTATTATTTATATTTTCTGAAAGTATTGATTTCATGTTTATGTTTTATACTTATTATACTTTATTTGCAGAACTCAAATGAGTCACTTGAAATTATCAAATGAGTCACTTGGTGACCATGGGTCATAGGTTACCAATATCTGATCTATTTAAAAAAATATATTTATTTCAATACTGTCATACTTTTGCACAATGTTTTTCTTCAGAATAATTTATTATTTTAATGATTGTACTATTAAAATTTTAAATGACAGAACTTATTTATTTATTTATTTTGAGACAACATTTTAATTTCTTATTTGTTATCTTAATGTCTGAATAAAAGCATTCACTGACAATACTTTTAACTTACATCTAATTCAGGTTTAAAGTGGGAAAAATTTTCCCGAATCTGTGAAATGAAAATTATTAACTTACACTTTTATTTAAAAAGTAATGTTGTACTATTTATATTTAAAATTTGTATTTCATTATTGTAATGAAACACGTTTTTAAAATTTACTATTATTATCATTTAACTGTGGATTGTACTGAATATGTGGAACAGTTATATGTGTTATAAAATATAAAATGGTTTTAAGTGAATTATTTTTCAAGCTTATTAAGCAATTAACTTTTATTACAAACCTGTTCTACTATATGTCTCATTATTATCCTTATTATGATTATGAATTTTAAAAATATCTCCTTTATAATGAAACCTGCATAATCCAAATAATATATGCTCCCACATCTCATCATTAAATTATATATTTTCCATGAATTAATGAAAATCTAATATTATACTACAGTTTTCTGGCAATGTATTTAAATATTTTTTTTGCAAAAGTTGAATAGACATTGATATGTGTGTGCACTTAGGCTCACAAGGAAATCTAGTTGCTTATAGAAAATATTTTGAAGACTGTATATATAATTTTAAATTTGCTATTTTCAACATTAAGAGATAAATTTCTGTTTGCAGAATCGTAATAGCATTATGTTGATTGGTAGAACTTCCAGGATGAAGGAGTTTTAATTATTTATTTTTTTAACTGTCTATAATTTGAAATTATAATTTTATAATTTTAGACTATTTAATTTATTTGTGTTATGCATTTTGTCTGATAGATTTTTCATGCATTTTTTGAAAACTGTAATATCCAGAAATTCACAGAATATATACTATTTTATATTACTATATAATTTTAAATTGTTATTCATCCACTGTCATGAGTATTTCATTAGTTTATTTGAATGTATAAGTTCATGCAGAATCATTGATAATATTAGATATTCTTATATTTATTTTAGGACATGTTTTTATTAGGCCAATTTTGACAATAATTTTATTGTAAGTTTTACACATCAGTTAATTATTATGTCTGTTTAGGGAAATGTGACATTAGTCTCTTTCTTGTTTTCTTGTTCATGATTAGTTTTCCATTCCATTTTCCAAGAGATTGAGCTGCTTTGTCACTCTCTTAATATTTATTTCATTATTATATTTTTTTCAAGAGATCATAGCTTTAACTTACTCTTGTGGGGATTAGTTTTACTAACTTATACTTAAAAAAGTTTGTATATGTGTCTCTGTCTTATATTTACATGTTTCATATTTAACATAAATGATTTATTTAAAGCAGTTATTATTATTCCTAATAATTTTGATGGATCATTTTGATTTTCATTATGTTCAGAGACAAAGTTTTAGCATAATAGTTGCTCCAAAATGCAGGTGTTCCTTTTGAGTTCATGCCATCATATTGTTTCATTGTCTTATTCTTTTTCTCTTGAATGTATTATATTACATATATCTTATATAAGGCCAAGTGTAGTGTATTACCATGAATTTATTATTTTTAGCAATTGAAATTGTTATTTGTTTGAGTAAAGAAATTTTTTCTTCAGCTGCACTCTTGAATATTCCGAGTGTAAGTTAGCCATAGTTTTGATGAGCAGATCTGTTTTGCATTGCTTTGTCAGTATTGCAGGATTTAAAACCAATAAATATGTATTTAGAAGATAAAATTGCATGTATAAGCCTCAATAAGAAATTTACATGATTTCAAGCATTGATTTCATTGCTGGAGCTCTTTTTTCTTCATATATTTAATTGCTGGTCTCACTTTATCATTCAAAATCCTAGGCAATTCAGAAAATATAATAGTTTAGGAAGTTATTTTTTATTATTATATACTTTTTGACAGAAGTTTTCTACATGTTTCTTGATGTCAACTCTTTTTTTAGTAAGTTTCATATATTTTATTATTGAATAAGTTTACTATCAATATCAAAATGTTGTTTTACACTCTTGAGATTTTTATTGTCTTCTATAACTTTTTCTTTCTAGTTTACAATTATACTTTCTTATATCATTATCAATCTTTTTCATACCATTTTAAAAAATTCTAGTTATTCAATCCATCTTAATGCATTGTTTTTATATATGTTTATTTTTATTTTTTCAAAAATCCTCTAGTCTTGATGAAAATTTATCAGATTAATTGTTGTTTTTTTTCTATCATCTCCCTTTATTGCAGTTTATATAAGATTATCCATTATCTTCCTATTGATTATTTTCACATTTGAATCATGTTCAATATATGTTGCAAGTTCTTATTTAAATTCCTCAGAATCTTTTAGAAGAATAGGAAAATTAATTGTGACAATTGTTTTTTTAATAATTTTTGTCTGTGTAGTTTTGCATTAATATGTATCTTACATATCACTAATTGATGATCACATCTTATGTTAAAATTATTAAAAAAACATTACAATCTTGAAATATGTATTTTCTGTTAGTCAAAATGCAATCCAATTCTGCTGTTCATTTATTGGGTGCTTCCATGTTCATTCCTGTTTAACAATTTATGCAAAAAAACAATTTATAATATAGTTTTATTATTTCCCTGCAAACTCCACAATTGTATATGCTCTCTCATTTCTATTACCATAACAAAATTTAATTACAGCACTTTCATTTTAAATTGTTTACCTATTCTAGCATTAAAGTCTTCCATAACTATTTTAAAATGTTGTTTGATCTGATGAAAATCTTATAAAGCTCTTCTATTACTTCATCATTATGATAATTTGTTGGGGGAATAAACCTGAATTATCTGTGTTTGGTATCTGATATAAAGGTAAATAACTAATCTTACTTATGTGTCTTATGCACCACCAATATCAACATTTTAATGTAAAAAGTAACAATATTTTGCTTGAAAAATTATTTTTAAAATTCTAGATGTTTTTAAAAACAAAATAAAGGGTATTTTTATTACAGTGGACATAAACTTTTGAAAGACTCAATTTGAACAATGTTATTATTTACATATATATATATATATATATATATATATATATATATATATATATATATATATATATATATATATATATATATATATATATATATAAAAGATCAAAACTGTAAGTTGTAAAATAATATTAACAGATATTATAGGTAAGTTTAGAAAATGATTAAAGTTAATACTATGAAAAAATTTCCTATATTTGGCAAAAAAAATATAGACCATATCTATTCTATTAGGAATAAAGATATAAGCATCATATAAAAACAAAAATATTGAAATTTATTATAATGAATTAGTTAAATTTTAGATATAATTATGATTATGTTTATTAAACTGTTAAAAATTTTAATTCTAAATATAAATATAATATCAATAATAATGTTACTTCTTCTGATAAAAAATTTTGGATATCAATATCATATATTTCAAATCAACAGGCAAGTTTCATTAAGAAAATTTATAAAGGTTTATGTGATATTTCATTTTATGCACCACCTACATTAAATCCATTAATAAATAATTAAAAAAATAAAACTTTATTGACAAATAAAAATTGTATCATTTACACATTCAGCTGATATTTTAAGTCAGCTCATATATATATATAAGCTCACATATTTATAATTTGTCATAAATATTTTGAAGTTAAATAGTTTGTAAAATGAAAAAAAAAAAAATTAACAAATGGTTTTGATTTAATGGAAAGGGTAAAAATTTTGAACTTTTATTTGGAAATAAACAAATAAAATTGAATATAATTTATTAAAAAAAAAAAATGTTAAAAGTGTTTAATTAAAAGGGAGAAAAATTCGAGAGATAAAAGGGTGGAGAAAAGAAAACAAAATTAGATTCTTGGTAGTAATTATACTCTATTGTTGAAACTTTCACAAAGTAAAAATATTTGGTTAGTAATTGCTATTACGCTAATTAAAAAAAAAAAAAAAGATAAGAAAGAGTGGGAGATAAGATCGCTTTTAGAGAGATCAGTTGACTTGACTTTTAGAGAGACCAGCAAGGACAATAAAGAAAGCAGCTGCGTTTCGAACAATAAAAATTATTATTATTGAAATTTAATTTTGCGGACTCTTGTCAAATGTATAGCGGCTAAAGTTATCACAATCTTCCCCTTTGGGGAATTGACTGCCACTCCATCTGAATGAAGCTATTGAGAGAGTTATGGAATGAAAGAAACGGATATTACTAGCTGGACAACCAAAGGAACACTCATGAAATTCGCATGTACAAGGACAAAGGCACGACCAATGGAATGTAAAACCTATGAAAATCAGGCCACTCCGCTCTGATCAATCAGGGTAATTATAAACTTTTAATTAATGAGAACTCTAAGTAAAGCGTAATAGAACTTTATCTTTACATTAATTTTCATTTATTATGTTTATTACGAATGTTTCAACAATAGAGGGGGGAAATAAATTTGTTTAATATTGTAATCTATTAATGTTAATTTGCATTCAATATTTTTTATGAAATATTGGAATAACTGTATTTTAAATTATTTAATATCTATTCGATCTAGAGAGTAACAACAGGGTGGGGATATAAAAGTGCATCGCCAAGTAACAGAGAACCTTGGGGTGTTACTCGTTTGTTAGTAGAAAATAAGGAAAGAATTGAAAGTATAAGAAAACGAAAGACACTTATACATTCATTGTAAGATTTTTGCAATTTATTTATTTACCAAAGAAAGTGGAGTTTAAAAATAAACTTCAGGAAAGATTAAAAATACTATAAGTCGTCTTATATACACGTCTGCTAGAATTCGCAGTATTAGTGTAGGCGCGAGTAAATCTATGGTAAATATTTGGGAAGCATAATTAGAAAGTAAACAGAGAGTAAATCGGAAATTGTAAGTCAGTTCTTTCTGGATCGGATAGAATTATAAGGTTATTAATAACAAATAGTAGTAAAAGAAATTAAAAGTTTTTTTTGTCCAACGTATTCTTGAATTCTTGAATTGTTTATAATAATTAGTTAGTGTTCTTAAATGAAAACCCCTGGGAGATTATAATCACAGTTTATAATCAGTGAATCGTCGTTCGAAAATAAATAAAGACCAGGTTTATGTAAAGTTACGTGACCAGGTTCCAAGAGAGAAATCCTTGGTGGCGCCCTCGACGACGATTCTAATAACTAAAATTCAATTAGTAGGGGAAGAAAGAAAGTTGTCATGTCACAACATGGATGTGTAGATGTGGCAGTGGATATATAGGTGAATCAAGGTGCACATTGGAAAAAAGAACAAAAGAGCACTTGTTATTATTTAAAAAGGTTCAAAATACAAACAAAATTATAAAAATAATAATAATTTATCAGCTTCTATTTTTATGACCATAATAAATCATGTATATATGGTTTGGATTTTAATTATAGTAATGTAAAAATATTGGAAACTGAAAGAAATAATGATAAAAGAAAAATTAAGGAAGTGATGTTAATATTTAAATACAAGCAAGATTTAATTAATAAGCAAGTAGCAAGCATTTATATCACAAAATTATGAAAAAGTTGACATCACGGAATTATGGGAAAACTAACATTTTAAAGTATTAGTTGACAAAAATTACAAGGATAGTTGAAAGTGCTTCTATGTGACAGGTATGGATATGCTTTTTATAAACTTTTATGTATTGCATTTTCTAATATTTATTTACAAATTTACATATATTCTTTTAAGGAAATACAGACACCGATTTGTATTATATATATATATATATATATATATATATATATATATATATATATATATATATATATATATATATATATATATATATATATATATATATATATATATATATGTGTGTGTGTGTGTGTGTTTGTGTCTGTGTGTAATATAAAAAAATGTCTGTTAATTAAAACAAATAATAAAAATAATAAATTTAACAGTTTACAAACTGTTATAAATAATCCTTAAATCCACAGAAGTACTTTCAGTTAATTTCTTAAACCTGTCTCAACTGCCATTAAATTAGAAAAAAACAAAGGGTAAGAAAGAATTTTCAATTCAAATCCCATGAATCTTGTATTTTAATGTTAGCAGCTTGTCTATTTATTAAATGCATTTTATTCCTATTTATAAAAATTGCCTTCTTAATTTTTCTTTTATTATGGTTTCTCTCCTCATGAAGAATTTTCACATTTTAAAAATCAAATTTAAATTTCTATGTACATGTTATTTCATGATCAAAGAAAACTGAAGGAGACATTAAATCACCATTATTTTTACTTTTTACATGCATATATAACAATTAATTCTCTCTCAAACTCTTCTCAATACTGCAAAAAATATTCACTTATATATAATAGCATACAATCATAAAAAAATAGATTTATGACATTACTTTTCTGCCTGACAGGTATGACATCCTTAGAATTATTGACCAATTTATTAATATTGTTTTTAAAATAAAATGAAACATTAAACACATTCTTATATATATATATTGTAACGATCCGGAGAAAGCGACTTAACGTAATCTGCACTACGGGGCGCCATCTAGGCATTTGAACCTAGAAAAATTTATAAAATAGGCAGATACGTCAGTCAAAAAAAATAAAAAAAGTTTTTTTTAAATATTTTGTTCCGGTCATTAGCCCATGTCACTAGCTCAGTGGAATAGCAGAGGTTAAATAATATAATATCTTATATAATTATACTTCAATATTAAAAAAAAAAAAAATAAGCCACTGCCACTAATTAGCATACAAAAATTTATTTACGCACATATATATATAAGATTTAAAATTGTTTTAGTATCAGTTTTTCATTTCAAAATTTAACATTATTTTTAACTTTACCTTAGATTTTAATTTACATTTTAATTCCTATTATATTATCAGTTTACATTTTAATTAAGTTCGTACAGATGGAATTATAAAAGCTTGTTATAATATGTTGCTATAGATCAGTTACATAGATTTCAACGGTTAAACACATTTCAAAGTAAACATAAACGATCAAAATACAAACTTATTGATTACTGACAATTGTGGAGGGAAATTTATACGTAACCCAATAGTATTCACCATAAGATACTTGCATTGTCACCAATAACTTAAAAGACATCCGAATAAATACATTTTTGATACTCACTGTAAGGTATCATTATTTATCGAATGTCTATATATTTTGATCAAATATGGAAACGCAAAACATAGTTAACCAATAAAAAATCCATGCAAGCATCTATAAACAACTTAAATTTAATGCATTTCTATTTAAGGTCGAGTATGAATAGACCACATAAATTTGCTTTTGAAAATAAACATTCTATCCCTATTTAACCTTAGGTTAAAATTCGTAGTCAAACTGGCATCAATTCATCTGATATATCGATGTATTCAATGTAATAAAATACGGCAGCACAAAAAGTTAAGATAAGAAATTGCTTCTCATGAGATAGGAATATTACATCTATCTGCAAAGAAGAGCAATAAAACAAAAAACTCCATAGAAAGGAACTGCGGTATCCGACTTATAATTCCTTCCATAGGCAAACGGAAGTGTGCGGCGTATGAAGCGATTCTGCCCATAGCGAAACAATATTACATCTACTAATCACACCAATATATCCAATCCATTGACCCAATTTAACCATGAACCAAATAACCTAAGATTACCCTCCCCTAATATAACTTTACAAATCTATACAGCCATTCACGCCCGACTTAAGTTTAACATTGATATATTTTAATTTATCAGAAAACAGAAATCATAAATAAACTTAAAGAACAAAATTAAATAAATAGAAATGATATTACACAAATAAATAAAAAATACATCAAATAACATTTTCACTACTTTAGTCAGATAAGAAACTAATGCAATTATTTTAAATACGAAAAGTTTTTAATTTAGAGTTCTTATTGTTTCAAGTGAATATAAAGTTCTTACGATTTTTAAAACGTCCAACTTTATCCGTTGCTTGCCATGAACATAAATTCCCATGCCGTCCTAAGATTAATATTCAGTTGGCCGATTTATTTATCCATCCGGAGGTTTTTGTTTTAACTGGTCCTCAATGTAGAAAAACGATAGTTCATTTCTCTTTCTTTCCTAGCAAAACTGAAGTGATTGAATCGTGCGTCTCTTCAATCGCTTCTCCCACACCTCCGCACTAACACCTATCTGTCACATCGTAATAATCATAATCACTCCCTAATAATTTTCAACCTTGTCCTTATATATTCATTTGAAGGATTGCATTTACATTACGTCATCGATGCGATGATCCTTTTCGTTGAGGTCCGATTTCCCAATGGATTTCTTTCATTGGCTATTTGTTTCTATTGTTTTCCTACCTGACCCATGTTTTTACATTTAAATGCCAAAGGCTGGTTTACATTTGACTAATTAAATTTATCAAATCCATTTCTGATTAATTAACCTGTTTTCCAAATCAAATATATATTTTTATCTCTAAATCTTTTTAAGTTTTTGTTTTTAAAATACCTTTTCTATTTTTAATACAGTTTTTATTTTAATAATTTTTTTTTCTGTGCGATTTAATATATACGAGTTTAAGATGATATTTAATTTCAATTTTTAATTCTTAAAGAAAAATTTTAAATGCGAACTTTTTAATTTACATTCATGTTTAATAAATATAAAAAAAAAACAATGTAACGAACATCTATGCTTGTTACATATCAGTAAAGTTGCTTAAAAAAATGATCAAAAAAATTTTTTTTTACTTAGGGTTAGTAATTACGGTGCACGATTGACGAAAACATTTACAAAACATCCGGTTAATAATTTTACAAAAAGACTATATACAAAAAGAAAAAGAAAATGTTGACTATCGCTTACCTAAGGACCATTTACATTTACACCCCTCCCCACAAGAGTTCTATTTTATTTTATACATTTTATTTTTTTCACATGGCATGATAAGCAAGTTATTTTATAAATTACTTATTTAAGAAGGTTGCATTGAAGTAAATATATTTTGAAAGACAATGGATTTATATGTGTATATTTGCAGCACAATTATAAATACCACCAACTTATTTATGACCGATTGAAATGCATACATAGGGTTACACTGAAGTAATTCCAAAAGGTACTCATCGTAAGGCACCACATTTCGATCATAAACTTACGTGGCTGTGCGCACCTATACACATAAAAGCATAATATATATTAACAAAAAAAACATATCAAATGCAACCTTTTGACTTTCTTTTTAACAAAATACAGTTTAAAATTATTTATACTTTCTCGTGTTTAATATATGTGCTATTTCTTTCTGGCAGTGCTTTTATAAGATTTAAAGTATACGACTATATGTAAACAGATAAAAATATTTCATTTTGATAAAATTTGCTCAGGGTATATGTGGTTTATTAAAGATCGGCCCCAGATAGGGAAAGCCAGTTGTAACGATTCGGAAAAAGCGACTTAACATAAACTGCACTACAGGGCGCCATCTAGGCATTTGAACATAAAAAAATTTATAAAGTAGGCAGATACGTAAGTAAAAAAAAAAAAATGTTTTTTTCCTTTTTATATTTTGCATCTGGTCGTTAGCCCATGTCACTAGCTCAGTGGAATAGCAGAGATTTAATAATATAATCTAAGAGTAAATATAAAAAAAGAATAAAATAAGCCACTGCCAGTAATTAACATACAAATAGATTTTTATTAACGCACATTTAAAATTGAGGAATAAATTTATTTTTAGGTTTTAACATTAATATTTTTTTTAAAATTTAAATTACTATTTTCAATAGATCGCACAGACGGATATTTAAATTATATTTTACTTTAGCATGACGAGCATAGATAGTCTACATAGATTTTTTTTTCACTTAAAATTTATCAAAACATTCATTCAGTCTCAGACTAAAAGTTCATAGCCAACCCAATGTCAGCTTCCAGATATATATTTGCAACTAATGCAATATGAAGATGCTAGCATAAAACCACGCCGACAGTAATGGGCATCTGACGGTGTGATATTATTTGAAGGAAATGATCCGTGTCTAGATCAGGAAAGGGCATCTGTTAGACTAAGGAATCATGTATATAATTTTTTTTATTTTAAAGAGTGCTACGTATGGGGGAAAGCGGTCTTTCTGCCGTCTTATTAATCCCTGTCCATAGAGCTAGAAGGGGTCAATGGCGCAGGAAATACATCTGCCACCATTTCAACGATATGACTGCCTCTTTGGGGTCATGCATTCAGTTGGGCATGTTGCCCTGTATGCTAAACACGCTTCACATTACATTAATATAAACACCCATATATCCTTCCACAAGCATTGCCCTAACTACGAAACAAATAGCCTGACACTAAAATCCTTTAAATTAAACATAAACAAATTTAAACAGTTATTACTCTTTATCCATGCAGCTATCTACACCCAACTTTAATTTAATACATTTTATTTAACAGATAGAAATAAATAACCTAGTTAAACACAAACATAAATAATTAAATTTAAAAAATGGAAATGATTGAAATAGAAAACGTATATAAAAACAAATATTTATAATTGATTTAGAGTTCTATTCTTGGTCAGATAAGAGTACATTTATTTATATTACTTTTTTTTTTTGGATTGATTACTTATTCACGTTATACGGTAATTATTTAAAAGAAAGTTCAATTGGCAAAAGTTTATACTTTACAGATTCTGAGGTCCATCTTTGTGATCACTTATATAGATTGTTTGTTCTTCCTTTTTAAAAATGAAGCCACCACTTGCCATTCCTTTTTGGTCCCTAACTGGCATAGGGAGGTCTCAGCTGGTTGTCTGGAAAATCTAATTTTATTGCAGACTTCCACATCGTGAAAATCTGCAATATAGCTAGTTATAATGACATATTCATAGTCAGCTCTCAGATAACAATTATAATAATCATTTGGCTTTTATATTTTTCTTAGCCACTTATCATTTGATCTTAGGATTCAATCGGCAATACGTCACTAATCCTCTGGTGTTTCACTTATGGTCCATGCTGAATTTCTGGTGTTTGCATTGGTCATTTAATTTCTTTGTACTCTCTTATCTGACCCTTTAATTTATTTTAAATGCCTCAAGGGCTAGCTTGTTTTCAAACAATCATTTAATTAATAAAACAATTATTTCCATTTTCTAAGATTATAGAAATCAACATTATTTCTATTTCCAAAAATATCAAATCTTTATATCTTTTACTTTTTTACAAAAAAAAATACTTTCAAATAAAACTATTTTTTAAAATAGTTTTTAAAGTTGTCTATCATGCGATCTATATATACATTAAACAGTTTTTAAATTTCAGTTTTTAAATTAAGTTTTCTTTCTTTTTAATAAATCAATTTTTATTTGTGATCTTTCATTTTAATTGTAAAATAATGTGACGGCATATTATATTCCGTTACAATATTTCTAACAATATACACAAAATTTTCTAGATAACAATAAAACTCGGACAACAACAATAACAACGACAACAACTGATCAGCACAATTCCTCAGATTGAATTCAAGTCTTTCACCTTCTCTCAAACGCATTTCTCATTATTATCACACGGACCATGATTTTCACCCCATGAGAAAGTATTTAAGAAAAAATATTATTCACTACAGGTCCCTAATCGCTGTCAACATATAAGTGAATGAAGTTAAAAAAATGATAGAATTGAAAGAGTAAGTTGAGAAACAAGTTGTAAATTATTTTCCCCTTCTACCTTCTGAAATGCTATACTTAATTTAAACAAAATAATCTTAATAGATTTAATACTACTTATTATTTCATATTCACTCACATAATTCATACACATATAAAAATGTTATACAAAGTGGTTTTATCCACACGAAACAAAATATTTATTTAAAACCAAATAATAATACAGTATTATTAAAACTAAAAATCATAATACTACAAAAAATTATATTATATCTATACTATATGTAAAATTAATAAACAAATTAATGGAGATATCAGATAATTTATGAAGTTTTAAAGTTATTATTAAAAGATATCTTTGTTTTAATCTGATTCGAAATAGTCTTTAAAGTTTTTTAAATAAAATGATAAATGCCCACTTATTGCTAAAGTGTTTATTAAGACCTATATCATAAACAGTATGATATAAAAAGTCATATTATCTTATTCTTTTGTTTCTGTGTAATAATTTCCAAGGGAACGGGGTCTGTTCTGTATAATGTCTATAATTTCTGCAGCAACATCATTTTTATACATGGGAACGGGCAATTTCTTGAGGTATAACCAATCATTATTTGATATGATGAACGTATTGAGGTTATTTGCTTAGTGATAATTTGAAATCATTATATGGATTAATTTTTTCTTCTTTCCCTGTTGTCAGCATGTGTGGATGAAATAATAGCAGTTGTTTTCGCCATTTCCATAATTTTCTTATTTAAAATCCAGTTATTAAATAACAATTGACCTGATGATTAACATTTTCATTGTGATTGACCTGTATCTTCTTTGAAACGCAGGCACGCTTTCTATTAAAAACATCTATTTCTCATCAGCTTAATGTGTATAATATTGATAATAAAACATCTTTTTCTTTCCTATGTGAGTAGCCTATAGAAAGATGGGACATATATAATTTTTCTAGCCAGCTATTTATATTTTCAATGTATTCAATTTAATATTCTAATACCTAATCAATATTTAATGATAATTTAGATAGTTTTATATCCTGTAATTTTAGCTAATTTAAATCAATTTAGAGATACATCACTTTACATTTAACAAATTCATTTTAATTAGATTCCTAATTATTTTCAACTAAATGATTTTCTGTTCTAAAAGTTTAATCCTTTTCCAAGACACTTTTGTTTTAAAAAATAGATCTTAACCTTATTTCTTTTCTTTTTTTAATCAGGTGTACACTTCCCCAAATTCTTTGAGCTTCCTTCTTTTTTATGTTTGCGATATCATTTGAGTGGAATCGCAACTCAAACACTGCTCAGGGAGTGCAAGGCAGTCATTGACCTCTCACCAATGCCAGCTCTCTTTTAGATCTAAGAGTAACAAGGGTCTCTCAAAATGAGTTCCCACCATATAAGTTCAGCACTAAACAATTAAGAAACAAAAATTTGTTATGTGATAGTATTATCTGATTAAATATTTTCCTTTTTACCATAAAAACTAAATAAAAATAATTTGACATTTAACTCTTCTTTCTTTCACATTAACACAAATGTAAATTTCTGTATATGACGCACACACAATCCATTATTTCAAACTATTCATGTAAAATCAACATTAAATAATATAATTACGAAGTTTAGTACTATATAACCCCATTATTTAATTTAAATTTGTGAACTTTAAACCCAATTATACAATTATAAGAAAGAAAAAATAGAAGCATGAGAACAAGAGATAGAACTGATCACATGTTATTTTAAAAGAAAAGTTAAAATGTTAATATTTGAATATAAAACACCAATAGTTATACTATACTGTCATATTATAATATAAACTTTGTTTTTATAAAATTTAAATATTAAATGTAAAGTGTTTTTTGAGATTTATTAACACGACAAATGGTAAAGCATATAATTATTATCCCCACTCTCTCTCTGTTTAAAGCTTTTAGAATTGATCTAGGAGGCTAAACCTGATGCCCCAACATCTTCTTTATGGTTATATAAAAATGTGATGATGATTTGTTTTTACAATCTTCTACATGTACATTATTGTGCATAAGTTTGGCTAGGACCAATTGTAATGGCACAACCTTCTCCCTCAAGGTGGAAACCCATCACACTGTTTTGAACCACTAAAAAAAAATCCTTAATTGAATAAACACCATTACTCAATAATAATAAATATTGCTCAACAATCAAAAATTTTTTTTATCTTTATCGGTAAATATCATATTTTCATTAGAAAACTAAAGTAATTTATTAGATCTTTTCTCAATGTTAGTATTGTGGGTCTACAAACTGCACATGTGCATCCAGTCCCTTGAGATCTTTATTTTTTTCACTTCTATTTTTTCAAAATTATGTGTATCTAATTCAGAGAGGGTTGTTGTTCTCTAGAATTACTTTCTTTCAATACAATCCCAGACCTCCTAGATTGATTAGGAGTTTAGTCTATACTTTCCCTGACTCCCTATATCCATAATCTCAACAGAATTTCATCATGCACTGACTCACCAGATTCAGACCATTATAACTATACCCATCCTTGTGCTCTTGGGCTCAGTCTCTGATTCTAGCTCAGAAACTTCAGAGGATCCAGATTTTTGATGCTTCCCATATACTCTCTATAATCACAGTGAATGAAGATACTGGGGTTTTAATGTTTCAGGGAAGATGGAAGTCAGAGTTATTCTCAGGATCTGGTGCTCTGGAGAGAGAAATGCAGTCGCGCACTTTTCAGCTTTTACTGCCCGCTCTCAGAAAACTGTGTGTGAGTAATGCCCTTCTGGTACTGCCAAGATTTTCCAGAGAGCAGTGTAAGAGCGACCCATCCTGCCCATTTCACTCCTGCATGAGAGAATAATCATAAAAATCTCAAAGGGTAGTGGCTTACCCTCCAAACAGTGGGACTGCCACCATTCCCCAGACATAGCACAAAGATTGGTTGCTATGTAATGGCCAACTTTT
>JAQFVV010006482.1:971560-978313 GCA_028023455.1 Epiperipatus broadwayi | reverse complement strand
ATATATATATATATTATACAATAAAAATAATAACGGTAACAAGCTATTATAAACAATCCTTAATTTCGCAGAAGTACTTTCAGCTAATTTTTTGAACCTGCCTCAACTGCCATCAAAATTAAATAAAACAAAAACAAAGTGGAAGCAAACATCATCAATTCAAATTCCAGGAATCTCATATTTTAATGTCAGCAAATTGCCTATTTATTAAATATTTATTTATTTATTTATTTATTGCATTTATTAAATAGGCAATCTGATAACGTTAAAATATGAGATTCCTGAAATTTGAATTGATGATGTTTGCTTCCTTTTTGTTTTTCTTTTTGAATTTTAATGGCAGTTGAGGCAGGTTCAAGAAATTAACTGAGAGTACTTCTGCGAATTTAAGGATTGTTTATAATAGTTTGTTACCATTATTATTATTATTATTATTATTATTATTATTATTATTATTATTATTATTATTATTATTATTATTATTATTATTATTATTGTTGTTGTTGTTGTTGTAATTACAATTTTGATTTAATTAACGGACCTTATATATATATATATATATATATATATATATATATATATTAGAATTCCAAGATTTACTATTAATTATTAATATAATACATTGTAACTATTTTTGTTCTAGACCATCTTGGGAAAACAAACAAATTCATGGAAGATATTTCAAATGATATTGCAATCATAATTTCATAGAGATAATTTTAATGTGTGCATTGTTGGTAACCATTTCCATATAAATTACTTACAAATCTTTATTTTGTTTAGGTGATTTCAATTATTATAATGAAATATGGGATATATAAACGAAATTAAGCATGTTGTCAACGTTTAGATTGAAATGATTTAAATAACATGCACTTAATATAGGATGTCATTAAAAAAGCACATTTGATTTAAGTAAATGAGAAATATTTTGTTTTCAACAAAACGGGTTAAACCTTAGAAAAATAACTATTAATATATATTTCTTTCCTCAATAATTAACATTACCATGCTTAATTACTCATGAAATCCACATTGTTGGAAAATGAAATTTATAAAAAGCTAATTGAAATCGATATACTGAACAATTTGAAAATATATATATATATATATATATATATATATATATATTATCAAATTGTAGATAAAAAAATGAAGACTATATATATATATATATATATATAGTCTTCATTTTTTTTCTGTTATGATAATTTTAACACAGCTAACAAAGAATACTTCTCCCATAAATATAAAATATAATTTGTTTTATATTAGAATAAATTCTGAATTTATTTCTATAACCAATTTAAGCACCGATAATACAGAAATTGCTGATAAAATACAGCCATTGTTAAATAGTGTTAGAAAAGTGAAAATAGAGCATGGAGAAATAAAATTTTACAATAGTATGACATACAGACTGGTTCCTGTTATTCTGTTACAAAAGGTCAGTGGATATAAAAATCCCTCTAAAACATTTACTGATAAATAGGTACCCACTCTTATATAAAATACTTTTAAACCCATGAGTAATAGAATGGGAAAATGCAACATTAGAACAGAAATGCCAGTACCTCTCACAATGCTACAATAATATCAACTGATAAAATATGTTGATGGAAAACATTAATTTGCTCTTAATTGTTAGATTAAACTAGACTCAAACAATAGAGTGTATACTTCCAGAGTTTCTAATAAATTTCAGATCTATAGCCAAGCCATTATTACCAAAATTACTTAATCACATTTTTGCACAAAAATTATACCAACAATTTAAAAAGTGAGACTTTAATTATTTCAAAACCAAATAAACTTTTATTATGTGTTCACTATAAGTTGTTAAAAGAATCAAACTATCAAGATTTTAGTTAATATATAAATGTCATTTCTTTTTCTAAAAAGTTGGGTTTAGTCTAAGAAGATGGTCCAGAGAAAATTTTTTTATTTTTAACAACTTATATTAAAAAAAGACTTTCAAAATAAATTAAAATATAGTGTTAGCTTTACTAATTTTAGTTCAGTTTATGATTCTGTTTGGAAAAAAAATTTCTAAATTTTTTTATAAGTTTTAAAAGCAGAAAATCTATTAATTTATTTATAAAGTGATTTGCAATAAAAATATTCAAAAGCACTGCATGATAATTATAGTGTACACAAAATTGAATAAAATGGTGTTCCACAAGATTCAAATATTTTACATTTCAATATTCATCAGTAACCTTTACAAAACAGAATATAAGGAGTTCATTTAAATTTAAAATATTGCTTAGACTTCTAAAAATTGTCTGAAATTTAAAATTGACTCAATAAATATATGAAATTATTGAAAATGTTTTTTAAATAGTGAACTTTTTCTTTATCTAATAAAGATAGTGTGCTTATGTTTTTGCAAACAAAACAGGGAATCATCTGATGTTAAACTGAAGTAAAATCCTATTTCATGTAATTTAGGTATAAAGGTGAATTTAGGCTAACATATTTTCATTACTTAGCTAAGGCTAGATCAAAATTAATTTTTAGGACTAATAATCTTGGACTGATAAATTACTCTATTTGGAATTAGTATGCAAATACTTAGTTATCAACTTATTCACTTCTAGCATTTTCTATGAAAAGTTACTGTGTCCTTGTTTAAAGAAAAGTTTTCCAGTATAATTAAACAAAAAATTAGGAAGGTTATTTCATTACTGGTAATGATAATTTTATCATTATATGTGACACCTGATTTAACATCTCCAAATGCTGGGCTATCTAAATAATTTGCATATCATCATTATTTCTCTATTCTGAACGTCTCAGTATTGCTATGAATATGAGGCAACCTGTCTCAAGATTTTAATAATATTTTTGATTTATAGCTTCTTTTTCAAGTGCTTCACATGCTTTTAATTTTATTTAGTATAATGTTATAAATATTCAATGAAATATTACTATGAAAATATAACTTCTAAATTAAGTTTATACTTTTCCAATGGTTCTCTGTTCTTTCATATATTACTCCACATATATCAAAGCAGTACTTTTTTCACAGAAGAAATTTAAAAAAAACTGTTAAGACCATCAAGACTTTAAATAATTTAATATATAGTTTTATCATGTAAGACTTAAATCAAATCAAAATTCTCTTTTGGGCATTTATTTAAATGTCTGTAAAAATCACAATGTAGAAACAGTTCTTACATTATTTTCTTTTTCTAGATTCAATAATAAACACACCTAGAATTGAACTTTTTAGCAACAACTGAATTTTCATCAATAGACATTTTGCCCATCACTTCACAAATGGAATTTATTAGTAGAATTCTTGGACAGGGAAGACATAATCTACAAATTCATAGTTAATGACTGTCAATCTAGGACTCCATGGGAAATTGAAGTATTTAGTGAAGTCAGTAAACTGTATTCATATCGAATATCTGCAGATTTCATTATATTTTATTATTAGTTCAATTGTAAAAACATCTATACCAAGTAGTAAATAATAAATACAGTGACATATTTTAGTATTTTAATTAATGTTGACAATTTTTTCTTGTTTAATTGCTACTTCCTATTATAAGATCCACAGCTCAGATAAATAATTGAGTAGTGACTAATTTTAATATTCAGACACTAAACAATTATTTTCATTATCAATTAGTCTATATTATTTAAAATACTAATTATAATGTAATACATTTCAATTATGTGATGTATTGTCATGATTGTCACAAGATCTTTATTACAATGTTATTTGTGTTGTTGAAACAGGCAAAACTAACTACATATATTACCACACACAGCAATCTAGAGTAATCAATGGATGCCAGTAGGCTTGTGCATAAAATCCTCTTTGAGTGCTTACACATCCAATATCCCCAGGCTAGTTTCTGGCTTATGGCTTTCATTAGTGAGGAGCCTTGGATCTGAGAGCACTGCATCTAGATCTTAGGATCTAATGCAACCCTCCAGCAAACACTTTTTATCTCCATTTAACTACAAAACTATGAGTCTTAAATTGAAACACCTTAATGTTTTCAATCCAAGCCCATTAGCTTATATAGTCATATGGGTCTGAACCCAGTTCAGTACCCATACCTTTGGTGTCTTTGGTTCTTTAATAACCATAACTACCACTATCCTATTAGGCAGGATTGGTTTTAAGCCAATAAACATCACATGTCCACCTCTTATGCTTGTGTATAAGGCACCCCACAGATGAAGGCCTTAAGCCAGAAACTAGTCTGGGGATATTGGATGAGTAGGCACTAGATGGGGATTTTATGTGAAAGCCTTCTGGCATCCATTGATTACTCTAGCTCGCTGTGTGTGGCAATATATCTAGTGAGTTTTCCCTGTTTTAACAGCCATTATACGCAGGCATAAGAGGTGGTCATGTGATGTTTATTGGCTTAAATGTTATTTGTGTTTTTTAAGTACAAATTTATTAATATTGTAGCCATTTATATAATAATCTTACATCACAATAGAAAAATATGTTTGCCCTCTGCAAGCTTTCTTATTTTTAACATTTCTTTTTTTAGTTAACGTGTTAATGTTGTTTATAATCATTAAATAATAGGAACATGTAACATATTGACTTTTCTTTGAAAATTCGATGATATTTGAACATCATAATTTTATTGTAAAATTTCTTGGTTAGAATTTAAAAAAATGATCGAAATATTCCTGAACACTTAAAAGTCCGTTTTTCAATACGGGAAAAATAATTGCAACAGTTATCAATCAGGTACAAAATTAAATCTAGTGACAGATTATAAACTGTACTAAGTTAATCAGAGATTTTACAAAAATATAAACTATCATGTGAGTTTGATTTTAAGCATTGCAAATGAAAAATCTTGTTATAAACATCATATTCATTTAATAATTAAACACAAGAATAATTTATATATTTGTAGTTTAGATGTAATTGTATGGGATTTGAACACAGAATTTCAAGCTTTCTTCATCTATCTACTCTAACTCATACAACTGACACACCTGCCCACATACATGTTAAAAAGATAAAAGTTATCCAATATATGTATTTCATGCTGAACCAGCACTTTATCAGTTGATACAGATCATTATATTTTTTTTACATTTGTGTGATCATGGGTATAGAATGAATAACTGAAGGATGCTTGAAAGGATGTGTTCAAATCTCCCATAATCACATATTTATCTAAGTAAAATAAAGTATTAGAAAAAATATACAAAACCGGAAACAAAATTTCTGAGTAATGTAACATATTTTAAACATATCAACTTTATCAGAAGTATTATTTTAATATATGTAATCAGACTATATTTATAAGTTTTGGTAATATATTGACTGTTACTGCAAATATTGATTCAGCATGTTGTGAAATATGATTGAAATTAAAGTTATTTCAAAAAGATGCAAAAAAATGTTTAAAAATAAATATTAGAACATAAATAAAAGCCAAATTATAAAAAAAATTATAAAAATTCAGAAAATCACCTCAAAATATCCGTTAAAATTATTTCTCTTTATAAACATATATATATTATTATTATTATTATTATTATTATTATTATTATTATTATTATTATTATTATTATTATTATTATTATTATTATTATTATTATTATTATTATTATTATTATTATTATTATTATTATTATTAAACTGAACATTTTATTGAACATTATCGAATGAACAGTAATTTTAAATATTTTGTTTTAAAACATATATTTAACTAATAAACGACAATATTTTTAAGTACTTTATTTGTATAATGGATAGTTTTGTTAATAGCACTTCGTAATATTATAAACTACAGCATAGATATTATTTTTCAAAAGCTCTGATTAATAAAAGTGAAAATAACGAGTCAAGAAAATAAAATAAATTACAAAAACAGTAAATGGAATCTATACAAAAGAAAAGAATTAGAAAGATTAATTTGATTTGCACTTTAAAACATACAGGAAATGATAGAAGGGAAAAAAAAGTGTCAGATATTCCAGATAAGAGTAATTTTCTTGTAGTAAATTTTAAAATGTTCACTACTAATGAGATACAATAACAACTATACCATTTGTTTAGCAATATCTATACTATTAAAACTAGAATGTTATTTTTAATTATAACGATGCATAAGTATAACGATGACTTCAATTTCGATAAAAAATATCATTATTATCATTTTTTCCTTTATAGTAGTTATTGTTTGAGCTACTTTTTAAAGTGCTAATTGTTTTTTGTAAGTTAATGTAAAAATATACATTTATTTTATTTTTCAGTGGCAATATTTCATTTTTCTAACTTTTTCACTCTATATTACAATGTTTTTCAAATATCGAATGAACTTGAAAAATAATTGGTATTGAAATTCAAATATCTCTTTTTTTTCTTTTTTTTTTTTTTTTGATATAATTTTCTTAAAAATAATTGTTTTTATTTAAATCAATGTTTTTCTTCCGTGTATTGTTTCCATTACAGATAAGAAACTGTCATGAAATTGTGATTTGCAAATGGGAATCGAATTTATTACTGAAAAAAATAAAACGAATTTTGAATGGGAAGTACTTTTCAATATTAACAATGTGAACATTTTTTATATTATTAATTATCATATGTCAGAGAAAAGCAAAAATGAGAAAATCATTAAATATATTATTTTCTCTTTTTTTTTAAATATATATATATATATGAATTAGACTTAGAAACTCATGGAGTAATTTATTCATCATATAGCATAAATTAATAAATGACCTGAATTCACTGTATTAAAAAAAAATCAA
>JAQFVV010006482.1:941560-966560 GCA_028023455.1 Epiperipatus broadwayi | reverse complement strand
TCAACTGTAAATATAGTTTTTCTTAATAATTTTTGTCTCTCTAGTTTTACATTAACATGTATCTTACCCCTTACTAATCGATGATCACTTCCTGTGTTAAATTTATTAAGAACATTACAATCTTGAAATATGTATTTCCTGTTAGTCAAAATATAATCCAATTCTGCTGTACCTTCATTTGGATGCTTCCATGTCCATTTCCTTCTAACATTTTTCTCAAAAAAAGAATTCATAATATAAAGTTTTTCCTTCTCTGCAAACTCCACAAGTCTATGTCCTCTCTCATTTCTATTACCATAACCAAAATTACCTACAACACTTTCATCTTTCATTTGTTTACCAATTCTAGCATTAAAATCTCCCATAACAATTTTAAAATGTTGTTTACTCTGATCAAAAGCCTTTTGTACATCCATATAAAAATCTTCTACTACTTCATCACTGTGAGAACTCGTTGGGGCATAAACCTGAATTATCTGCATTTGATATCTGCTATTAAGTTGTACAACTAATCTTGCCACTCTGTCTGATACACCTTCAATCTCCACAATATTGTTCTTCTACTTTTTATTTATAATGAATCCTACTCCACTTGTATTTCCAATATTTGTGCCTTTATAATAGAGCATATGTCCACTTTTTAAATCAATTGTCTCTTCACCTTTTCTTCTAACTTCACAAAGTCCAATAATATCCCATTTAATATAAGAGAGTTCTTCTTCTAATTCTTGCAATCTTCCTTCACTTGAAAGTGATCTGCAGTTGTAAGTACCTAAATAAAAAGTTGTCATCAAATGGCAGCCTGGGTCTGCCTCCAGGATATTCTTAGCACCCTCCGCCTTCGGCCCCCAACTGCTGCCTTGGTTGGTGACTTTACAGCCTCCTGGGATTAAGGGCCATGCTTTATTTTTGTCTGTCATAATTGTATAATTGGAAAAATCTTTATCATTTACACAAACATTCATTCTGCCTTATCAGGCACTGAGAAGAAAGACCATGGTGTTTCTTGATCTTAAACTCAGAGGTAAAAAGCCAATAAACTCACCACACTGGCTAATGCGTGTTGGTGAGCAGCCCTTCCATGTTCGTATACTATATGAATAAACATATAGTAATAACAGCTGCAACGACAAGAACGTATGGAGTGGACATTAGGAATTTGCCCTGCTCGGTTCCTTTAAGGCCTCCAAGAGGAATCAAAGGGTCTCCTTTCAGTTAATAGCAAACTCCTTTATGCAGCCATATATATATATATATATATATATATATATATATATATATATATATATATATATATATATATATATATATATATATATATATATATATATATATATATATATATATATACTTTAAATGTTTATGATACAAGGAGAGATAAGTATTGTTAAATTATAACATGATATATTTCTGCTATGTTTCACAAATATATTACTCAATACAAAAAGACAATTTAAATTATAAATAATATATATGAGATTATTTAAATTATCATATAAGAATATAAAAAAAAATTGAAATGGTAGTTTATAATATTCTATCAATTTCATTGTTTAAAATATGTAAAATATTATTATTAAAATTGTAAAGTTAATATGAAAAGTAAATATGTAAAGTACATTTATTAATTTTCTGTATTTATTATTTTTATTTTATTTAATGTATTAATTATAGTTATCATAATGCATATTTTATAAAATAAACTTCTTATTCTTATTATTTACCATGGTGTCTTCAATTTCTAAATTTATTTGGTTCTCTGTTTTATTTTGGGGTTAATATAAAATCTATCACTGTTGCATATTGCATTTGGATTACATCAATTTATTGTATTAGTCTTATTTTAATATCTTAATATTAAGCTTTAATGCATTCATATATGAACATGCACCATGAATACAGGTAATGAAGTCATCATAAATTGATTAATAAGTGATATCCACATGAACTTACAATGAATATATAGCTTGCATGGTACTCATTGTAATTGTTAATTAATTATAAAAGTTTTGATGTTAGATTGTACACAAATGTGATGACATGTTTTATTTACATTATATTTTATTCATTTATTCTGTTACAGTTTTGTACTTGCACAAATTCATGGGATCCAATGACAATTTTGTGCCTTAAGAGTAGTTATGCTCCTATATTCATTTATTCTATTACAGTTTTTGGCACTTCCAACTTTAGGGAGCTTGATAAACATGTACCCTGAGAAAGAAGAGTAGTTATTTTAATTTATTTATATTTTTACAATTATTTGCATTGGTTTAATAAAATTGTACTTAAAAAAACAGTAATATACTTTCATATCAATACAATTGTGTATTATCAATGTTAAGTGTGTAAATATTTTTATATTAGAAAAAAAGTTGCATTGTAGAAGAATATATAAATTTGATGGCTTAATAAGAAGTTTGATATTGTAAAGTTATTGTTGGTTTTGTTTATAGTGTCAGTAAACATTCCAATTAATTAGGAATAGTACAATCTTTCCATGGATATAATTTATTGTATATAAAATAAATTTATGAAAAATAATGTAAGTACATTAATTTGTAAATGTTGGTAAAATAAAATATGTTAAGTATGATCAAGTAACTTATATGTTTACAGGCATAGGGAAATGTTTACAAATATTGATAGAGTGTGACATGATAAATGCCTTAACTTGTCAAAAAAAGTACATATCAGAAATAATATTCCTAGTTTTTCTTAGTTATATTTGTTCATGTATTAAGGTTAGGATATATAGGTTTACTGTTTGGATTATGCCAGAGATGTAGTTCTTGGTGATCCATGTTTATATTTATTTACTAAATGTAGAATACAGATGGTTGTTATATGGCATGTTATATAAGTGAATTCAGTTTAAAGTTAAACATGCTTTTCTTTATTAAAAGAGTAAATGATAGATGATGCTGTTACTGTTATTTTAAGTAAAGAGACTGGTAAAAACCTTCACTATGTTATGAATAGTCCCACAATATTTAATATGGAATGAAATTTATTAGATCAAATAAAGAAAAGAAATTGTATGAAATATGACAATATCTTTTGAAAAAAAAAATGTAGTAACAAAATGAAACAAATCCAGAGAAAGATGAACCATGTAATATTGTTTTTTTTTATTTGTGTTATGTCCAAAAAGAAATTTTAAATTAATAAATAATATTTATTAACAATAAACATAAAAATAGATATTTAGATTTTAAATACATTTATCAATTTGTCGTCTATGGGGAGGGTGAATTTAAACCTTTTTCTTGTATTAAATTATTGATTATAAAAAATATTATTTAAAATGGAAGAAGAAACTGTAGTATTACTAACAGACAACTCTAGACCTCTATTGCCTATGTAAAAATGTTCAAACTTTTATTGCAAAATTATACAATATTATAGTAATAAATAAGAAAAATATAATGTAAAGATAAGATAAGAGATAATTTTAAATTTAGAAGAAGAAATAATTTCTCAATTGGAAGAAAAAGTTTAAAAGTGAGAGAAGAAATACATTAAAAATTAAAAAATTAGAAAATAAAATAGACAAAACTAGTAATAAATGGGAAGAAAATTTTAATAATATCAGTGATAGTATGGATAAAAAAGTTGTGTATTTAGAAGGAAGACATAATAAGAGTTATAAATAAACTTTCCAGGATTTAAAAGGTGAATTTGAAAAAGAGTTAAAAACGTTGATAATAAAATAGTAGAAATGGAAAAGAAAGTAAAAGCTGCTTTAAATGACAAGTTTAAATTAGAAACTGATCATAATAAAATAAAAGTAAAAACTAAAGATTAAATAGTAGAGTCTATAGGTCTTAATAAAAATAGCAGTAAAAATACAGAAAATATTTCTTTGTATAATAAAGAAAAAATGCTGTCATGAATGTTATAAAGTATATTTATAAAATACTTGAGATTAATGTCAATAAAATAGTATATATTTAAATAAAACAGCTAAATTTGAATTACTTCTTAAAGGTTATTACTCTCAAATAAATACAAGATGTAAAGAAGAAATAATGTTACACGGCATTATTAACAAGATGAGAAAAAAAAATAGATTCAACTAATGGACAAAAAAATCATAATAAAATAAGTGTATATACTTTATTAAGTTATGGTTTAAAATAGTATTGATTTATTATAAATGAAAGATATTTAGATAGTAAAAAACATGATCAATGGAAAGTACTTAAAGTTAGATCTAATAAAATGAAAAAGTTTCTTTCATTTCATTCTGTAAATCACGATAAAAGAATGAATAATCCATGTTATAAATATAAATATGATAAATTAGATATTAATTTATTTGATTCAGACATATATGATTTTAGTAATGTTAACTTCAACAATAATGAGTTTTGGTTTAAGTACCACTACTGATATAAAACAGTCATATATCAAAATCCCCACAAACATGAGATCAGGTTAAATCAATTTTTGATAATATTAAGAATTAAAGATATTTATTGTTTATGTTTAAGATTACCCTTATTTCAAGTGCAAAATGGTTAAAATAGAAAACAAGAAGATGATAAATCAGCTATTATAATTTGTATTCCATATGTAAAAAAAAATACAGACAGTATTGGACGTATGGACAAATCAGGAAACAAGTAGATAATAAATCAGCTATTAGGATTTATGTTCCATATATAAAAAGAATTACAAACAGTATTGGATTTATATTAAAATGCTAAAATATAAATTCAATGTTTTCTACTTATCAAAAGTCAGCAATATAATAACCAAGTTTAAGAATTCAATCCGTCTTGAATCTCATGGTGTTTATCAAATCTCATGTGAAAATTGTAAAGCTTCTTACATAGGTATGAGTAATCATTGCATCAGTGTTAGGAGGGATGAGCATGCTAATGCAGTTAAACAACATTCATCATCATCAGCACTCTCACTCCATACTATAGATTCAGGTCATAAAATTGATTTTTCTAGTACCAGGATCATATCCAGATGTGATAATCTCTACCAGTACAAAATTGGAGAAGCCACTGAGATATTTAAAAGACCAGATTGTTTCAATAAGCAAGTTGATACATGCAAACACATAGATGAGTAATGTATATTTATTAATTTATTGTATTTATTTTTAGTGTATTAATTATAGTTATCATAAAGCATATTTTGTAGCATAAAATTCTTATTGTTATCATTTACTATTGCATCCTTGATCTCTAAATTTAGTTGGTTCGCTCTCTTTTATTTGGAGTTAATGCAAAATAGTCATTGATGTATATTGAATTTGGGTTTGCTATATCTATTTATTGTGTTACTTTTATTCAGGTTTAATTTAATAAAAAAAGTATTTTGGCTTAAAAATCAACCTCTAAATATTCACAATAAACTAATTTTGATGATTTGAAATCAAAATGGGATTGATATTTGTTGTAGGTAAGTTTATTTGTAAGACTATATTTATATATTAGTAGAATAATATTTATGTTATTAAAATTGATGCAAAAATTTGAAGTGATATTTTGGTGACAGTGCATAGTATTATAATGAGATTGTGTGATTCTGTTTCATAAATATATTAATAGAGGGTAAACTAAGTTCATTTAAAGCAAATATTTTTTTAATATTAGAAATTAATATTTCTATTACTTCCTTGCCCTTAGAGAAACTTTGACATAAAATATGCAATTTTAGTTTGGATAAATATATTGACTAGAATGACACTATTATATATTGTACCAATTCAATGAATTGGCACATAATAATTTTGTTTAGAAAAAAATATTAAAACAAAAATTATTTGTTAAAAGAATAGGTAAAAGTTTAAGATTTTATTGCAGTTTGTTTTCATAAAAATAAGATTTAAAAGTCAGTGTTTGAACTAAAAATTACAATTAATTAATTAAAAGGGGGAAGGGAGTTCATTTCAGAAATGTCAAACTAGAAGCTTTAAGTTTAAAAAGTTTGTCATATTATTATTATTAGTTGAAATATAATTCAAAAGTCTAAAAATATAAATATTTTTATTTAAATTAAAGAAAAAAAGGTAATCTTAATACTAGTTTTGATTTTAGAATAAAAATATATATGTGTGTGCAAATGTAAATAATATATATGCGAATTAAATATTATAAATAAATGAAGGTTAAAGAATTAAAAAAACACGTTTGCATGGCTACTAATTAAAAACAAAAAAACAACACGTTTGTGATGGCTGCTAATTAAAATACACAACAACAAGATTAAAAAGAATTAGCTACTTAAGGAATTTTGACAACAGGATTATAAGCTTATATCAAAGGAATTTCAACAACAGATATTATCAGCGGACATGAAAATGATAACATGCGCCACATATTAATAGCCAAAATTTTATCAGACAATCAGTTCAGAAAACCATTCACTTAAGTCAGTTGCATAGAGTTGAGTTCAGTTCATCCAGTTAGAAATGCAGTGTTAGTTTCCATCGGAAACATGCAGCTGTCTCTATTTTAAATCCAGATCTGTCCATGAAAATAATGTCTTTGTAACAGCTTGAAAAATCTCCGTCAATATCTAATTGTCTCCAGAAATAATACCGATGAATAAGAATGAAACCTCCTCAAAGAAAATTCGAATCTAACCAGTCAGAGATATCTCATTAGAAGCAGCAAACAGCAAATTCAAAATCCTAGGTAAATAACATTTTTTCTTATATTCTTTCCTAAGTAGCCATCACATTCGTGAATCCTCCAAGAGCCAAATTATATGAACTCTATAGCACATAAAAATAAACTATTAATTTGTGTGTTCTAAATATCAAATATTATTTAATGCTTTATTATATATGTCAGTGTGTGCATGATTAAAAATACCAATATTATGTTAGTTAAAAATCTATAAAAGTATTTATATTTAGTATAATTAATGTTAATAAATTGTCTTTATATTTAAGCCTTATTTTGTCGGTCAATTCTTTTTACCAATTCTTTTATCAATCTTTTATCAATTCTTTCACCGCTAATTAAATAATATTTTGTTATTGAATTAAAATTAGACTGAGCTAGTTTTAGGGATTGTTTAGAGTGCTGGATTATGATCCTACTGTCCAAATATGTTAGTCTTAGACTAGCTAGCACCTGGGGTTTACTTCAAAACATATAAAGTGTTTGGATAGTAGGGATTTGAATCTGTCAGTTGAGGTGGGCCATGATCTGATCATGGGTATTGTTGATAGTTAACACTTTCATGGATCACTTTCGTTATTGGTCAAGTGAAGTAAAACTTTGAAACTTTTAATTGGTTTTAATTGGTCAAGTGACAAACTCTTTGATACAAATATTTTCATCTTTTAATATATATTAATTTTAGTTTCATTTTCAAAATGTCTATTAATTATTTGTAATGTCAGGAAAGTAAACGGAAGTTATTTCAAAAATATATATTTATTTGTATTTTATAGAAATATTCAAAAGCGAAAAAATCAAAGAAAACATTACGAGCAAATTAAAAGCAATCTAAATGTCATTTAAATGCCTCCCAGATTTCACATTACTAATTTTTTAAGAATTTTATAGAAAAAATCTTAACGTCTTTGTCAAAATAATTATACTTTCAGCATATTATTAAAAAAATACACCAAAAATACATTATAATACCAGAAAAATATCCTAAAACATTAACCTTTGTTTGAAAATCAAATAAACAGCTTGGAGAAATCTCAACTTTTGACAAGATGGCAAAATTGTTGCTACGGATGGTTTATTTTTCAATTTTCAATCGTGTAAAGTATACAATTTTTTAATAAAACCTTACTACTTTTGTAAAATAACTATATTTTTATCAGATTTTATGAAAATTATTTATAATATGTATGAAACATAATAAAAAAAACACTCCAAAACATATATTTTCATTTTAGCAGTGAAAAAATATTTAATGGAATCATCAGCCAATAAGAATTGAGAATAGATTGAGAATAGATTATCCAACCAATCAAAACTGGCCTTATTCTTTTGTTTAACTTAAAACCCTCCTAGTATTGATTTTTTTACTTATAAAATAATTCAGAAGAGGGCAGAATCTTATAGGCCTTGCTCTAAGCTTTAATATGGGTATTTTTTCTTCACCGTAACTAAAAAATTGGCTGAATTAGAGTGATCTAAAGGTGACAACCACAAATATGCGGTTTGGGCTATTAAAGTGTTAAAGCTATCGATAATATTTCACACTTTGTTCAAATGTGCCAGTTCATTCATGTAACATTTATAATTAAATAAGATTATAAATGTATTATAAAGAAGTTTGTAACCAGCCAAAACATTTGCAGTGTAAGTAAGATCTTCTGCAGAATGAACCCGGTACATAAATGGGTATTCCCAACTTGGGGCTGGACCTAAGAAACAATAATAATTAAATACTTTGTTTCTTTTTTGAAAATTTTTTTTATACAAAAGCAAAATTACATACTTAAAATGGTTTAATTTATAAAAAAGAATTGACCAAAAAATTTTTTTTCTTTAAATGAGAAGAGATTTATGCTATTTACATTGGTTAAAATAAATCATTCTGTTAAATCAGAGACAGTTGGATGTTATGGGTAGAGTTAAAATATTAAAAATGTGTAGAGAGAAAGGACTTGGGGCATGGAGTTAGCCATATGTTCTGGGTAAACAAATAAATAAGTTGTATATTAAATTTAGTGAAATAAAATATTGTTTTAAAAATGGAAAAAAAGAAAGAAATATTTAAGATGCAGATGATGATGAAAATGATGATGAATATGATGCAAGAATTTAAAGAAGAATTGAGGCAAGAAATACGAGAAATGAAACAAGGTCAGCTAGAACTCAAAGCAGAATTGAAAAGAGAAATTAATGAACTCAGAGCAGAAGTAAGGGAAATAAGATGTGAAATTAGAGGAAAGATAGAAAAAAATCAAGAGATCATAGAAGTAGGTTTTGTCAAAAAAAATAAGGAGGTTGAGGTCATGAAAGAAATAGTAGAGTCAGATAGTGATAAATATAGTAGTTTGAAAATGAATATTCAATTAGAATCAGCACTGAAACAAATAAAGTAGAAATAAATGTATATAACAAAATAGAAGAGAGACATAAGTTCAAGGTAGAAGATAGCATTAAGTATAGTAGTTTGGAAATAGAATTAATCAAGATAGAAAATAAAAATAAAAAAGTTAAAGTAAACGTTTGTATTTGTTTTAAATGTAGAGTTAAAACAAAAAAAATCATAGAAAATAATTTACTAATATTGAAGTTATATGGAGTTGTGCTAGGTCACAAGGTTTTCTGATTTACAAAGTTGAAAATAGAATGGAGTGTGAAAGAGATAAAATAATAAATTATAAGAGAGGGATAAATAAGAGAGGAAAGTTAGTTTATATTAAACAGTTAGTATGTAGAAAGAAGGAACCGCCTGATATAATTTAAAAGTTAGTAATAGGGATGCAATATTAAAGTAAACAAAAACAATGAGGACCGGAAATGGACTATGAGTAAAATAATAATTTTGATGTAGGTGAAAAGCCTTAATTAGAATTTTTCTATTTAAAATTATGGATTGTTTTATCAAATAATAATAACAGAGGGTTCGTAAAATAATTTTTTTTTTCTCCATGCATATATTAATTAAGAAAAATGTTTGTAAAATAAATAAGTACATCAAATAGTTAAAATAAAATTGATAAAACCAAGTTAAATAAATAAGCGTAATAAACTAATAGATTTTTTTTTTGGTGGAATACACGAACGGTAATAAAAGGAAGTAAATAAATGATTTAAAGTCAAGTCAAAGAAAATATCTGTATAATAAAGGATTGTAATAAAATAATATAGGTTCTGAATACATGCATGCTAATATATAAGGTAAACAAATACTGTAATATAAAAAAATATGTTAAAATAATATTCGCAAGAGTTTAGAATAGTATTGTAAGATTAAATAATTATTTAAAATGTTCATAATGAATTGAAATAATATTGTAAGATTAGATTAATATAAATAAAGGTTTAAGATATTGGTCATATGATTTAAAAATGATAGTGTAATGTTCATAAAGAAAGTATAAAGTCAATCTAAGTTGTATTAAGAGTGTATAAGGGTTTGAAATTAAGGGAAAAGGGTAGTGTGAAATAAGTTTAGTTAATGATAAGTTAAAGCTGTTAGCTGGATAAAATTTAGCACCCCTAATGGAATTATGAGGGATCATTCCTCATTTTCCAAAGCATAAGTCGAAAATGGACAGTTGATAATTCCTAGCATTCGCAGCAATCCTTTTTTTTTCTATGTCTCGTATAAACCTGGCAAATGAAGCTTCAAATTTTCATATGTGTAAGCCGGTATAAGTCAGCAAATCTGTATCCACTTCATGTTCAAAAGATCTCTGTGCCACAAAATTAGTTTGTCTTGGTGGTCATTATCCAGGATTTAGATCATTGTGAGCAATGTATTCAGCATAGATAGAAGGAAAGGATAGTCAAAACAGATTGACCTTAGTATGTAAAGTAAAAGATTAAAAGTGCAGACTTAGAAAATTAATAAATTCTTACAATTAAGAATTAAAGTTGTCAGAGATAAAATGGTCAAAAATGACACATTTTAGTCCCAAAGGGAGGGTGGTGTAATGTACCAAATCAATGAATTGGCACATAATAATTTTGTTTAGAAAAAAATTATTAAATCAAAATTTATTTATTAACAGAATAGATACAAGTTTAAGATTTTATTGCAGTTTCTTTTTGTAAAAATAAGATTTAAAAGTCAGAGTTTGAAATAAAAGTTACAATTTATAAATTAAAAGGGGGCAGAGTTCATTTCTGAAATGTCAAATTAGAAGCTTTAAGTTTAAAGAGTTTGTCATATTATCATTATTAGTTGAAATATAATTCAAAAGTCTAAAAATATAAATATCTTTATTTAAATTAAAGAAAAAAAGGTAATCTAAAACTAGTTTTGATTTTAGAATAAAATTATATATTTGCATGCGAATGTAAATAATACATATGCGAATTAAATATTATAAATAAATGAAGGTTAAAGAATTAAAAAAAACATGTTTGCATGGCTACTAATTAAAAACAAAAAACAACAGATTTGTGATGGCTGCTAATTAAAATACCCAACAACAAGATTAAAAAGGATTAGCTACTTAAGGAATTTTGACAACATGATTGTAAGCTTACATCAAAGGAATTTTGACAACAGATATTGCCGGCGGACATGAAAATGAAACCACATGCCACATATTAATAGCCAAAATTTTATCGGACAATCAGTTCAGAAAAACGTTCTGTCAAGTCAGTTGCAGAGAGTTGAGTTCAGTTCATTCAGTTAGAAATGTGGTGTTACTTGCCATCGGAAACATGCGGTTGTCTCTAACCTAAGTCCAGATCTGTCTGTGAAAATGTTTTCATAACAGCTTGAAGAATCTCCATCAATATCTAATTGTCTCCAAGAATAATACCAATGAATAAGAATGAAACCTCCTCAAGAAACTTTGAATCTAACCGGTTAGAGATATCTCATTAGAAACAGCAAACAGCAAATTCAAAATCCTAGGTAAAAACATTTTTTTCTTATATTCTTTTCTAAGTAGCCATCACATTTGTGAATCCTCCAAGAGCCAAATTATATGAACTCTGTAGCATATAAAAATGAACTATTAATTTGTGTGTTCTAAATATCAAATATTATTTAATTCTTTATTATATATGTCAGTGTGTGCGTGATTAAAAATACCAATATTATGTTAATTAAAAATCTATAAAAGTATTTATATTTAGTATAATTAATGTTAATAAATTATCTTTAAATTTAAGCCTTATTTTGTCGGTCAATTCTTTTTACCAATTCTTTTATCAATCTTTTATCAATTCTTTCACCACTAATTAAATAATATTTTGTTACTGAATTAAAATTAGACTGAGATAGTTTTAGGGATTGTTTTGAATGCTGGATTATGAGCCTACTGTCTGAATACATTAGTCTTAGACTAGCTGGCACCTGGGGTTTGCTCTGAAACAAATAAAGTGTTTGGATAGTAGAGGTTTGAATCTGGCAGCCAATGTGGGCCATGATCTGATCGTGGATATTCTTGATAGGTAAAGCTATCAATAATATTTCCCACTTTGCTCAAATGTGCCAGTTCGTTCACATAACATTTATAATTAAATAAGATTATAAATGTATTATAAAGAAGTTTGTAACCAGCCAAAACATTTGTGGTGTAAGTAAGATCTTCTGCAGAATGAACCTGGTACAATATATATATATATATATATATATATATATATATATATATATATATATATATATATATATATATATATATATATATATATATATATATATGTGTGTGTGTGTGTGTGTGTGTGTAATAATTAATATGTCTTTACAAGAGTTGTGCTGATTCTTTGATATGTAACTAATCTTCAATTGTATGTTGTCCATTACCATAAGTAAAAAAAAGGAAATCCCAAAGAAATGTTGATATGATGGCAATATTATTTATAGTGATTATGAACTAATATTTTTAGGCTAATTATTAATCCTGTAAAGAGCTCAAAGCTATAATAATGGAACAATAGATTGATAATTCTTTCTTGGTATAAAAATTTATATTAACTGTTCCATGTAAAAAAAGTGTTACATAAATTATTAAGTTATGTATCCTAAAACAGAAAGTGACACAACTATTCAAGTAGACACATATTTCTTTATTTAAGAATAGATTTATTAGAAATACTGTAAAAAAACAATGTATTCAAGCATCTTTAGGTTTAAATGTTAGGTCCAGAAGAGCAGAAAATCAAATGCTTCTTGAAAATCAAACAGTTTTACTTAATCAGATATAATTATAAATTTATTTAAATGCACATTTTCTTCCAAAGTGTAAGCTTGTGGTTAAGACCTGTAGAGGTCACTAATATCACATTTTACACATATATTCTTGAGGTTCCAGCCTCAGTAATATTACTTAAGTAGATATAATAAAGTTGGATATGATCTGGGGTTTCTTTGAAAATAATTAGTTTTAAAACAGTAGTGAGACACATCATGTTACATATAGAATTGGAGACATCAATGGATAGGTTCTATTTCTGTTTTAGTAACTTTAAAAAAAATTTGATTGCTAAAATCATCACAGAGAAAAGTCTTAAAATATTAAAAGAAAAAAGATGTTTTTTGTTTATTTAATAATATCATAGTTTTGGGGAATAAATTAAAAAGGGCTTTCTATTTTTTTTTTTGAAAAAAATGATGAGATATTAATAGTGGAATGAATACTGAAAAATATTTCAGCAAAAATTTACATAAGTCTCAGAAGACAGGATGTCCAACGTTTTGAGTTTATTTCTTTTATTGTTCAATATCTTTAATAAAATCTGGGTTTTGTAATAATGTGTGATCATGACAATGAAATATAAAATATATTGTGAATCTTTATGTGGTCAAATATTATGCTCATCATATATAGTTCAGTTACTATATCATTATTTATGAGAAGATTCAGTGGAAACCATTTTATTTTTTGTCTTAGTATCTAGCATATGCAATTTTAACTCTTCATATATTTGTCTTGTAATTTAACATTATATTTTTGTTAACCGGATATTTAATAAGTGAAAATTGGATATTTAAATATTCTATTGCTAATAATTTTTTTTTGTAAATAATTACACTGATCTCCTATATTAATGAAAAATAGTATTAAAACATTTGGAGATAGTGAATATTTGATTTGTATTAGCCTAATAATTACAATGATAGATCATGTAAAAAACAGTGCAATATATAACTCACTGAAGCACAGATGTAGAGATATTTTACAAAAGTATTACAATTTTTAGTTCATAAAAAATGATGAATTTGAGAAAAAGTGCATAGTTAATATTATTATTACAGCAACATCAGAGAAAGGTTGTGGAATTAAAATTGCTGAAGTAAATTCAGACAATGCTGACAAATAATACAAATAATAATTAATGAATCATCTTGAATCATGAAATTGGTTATGTATTATTCTTTCATATTCATATACCTCTTGCCTTGTGAGAGTTAATGTTTTGAAAGTGAAATAATTATAAAAATTATCATGTTAAATTTACATGATGTTTAACACCAAGATATAGCTACAGAAAAAGATATTAAAATGAATTCACAGAACAGAGGATTATCTCTTTTTTTATTTTTTTTCAGATTGGAATCGATTCTAAATCATTTTATTTATATGACTCACTCTAACAATTGTGCTAAAATGCAAAATAAATAAATAATAGGATTGACAATAACATTTTGTATTTAATTTCTACTAATGTCAACTAATTAAATTGAGCTGAGATGAGTCTGTATCTACTTAGTGCTTGTAAATCATTTTATTATTATACCATTTGATTGATAGTTTTTTTAACTGATTCTTTGTTTATGACAATAATTTTTTTTCAATAATAAATACATATTCTTGGATTAATAAAACAATCCTGCATACTTGCATAGTTTAATAGCATTATAGAATATAATTAAAGTTGTGGAACATTAAATAATGCAGGATATTTTATTTGAAAACAAATTTAAATCCATGAAAAGTAATTTATTGCTTCCATTGAAAAATGGATGATGAAAACCTATATAGCATTTTTTTTCAAGATAGGGTATTAATTTTATTATACAATAGTAGTTGAAGATATCAATGCATAAGCAAAAATTTAGATTTCACTAATGTGAATATTTTCTCTGAAATTAATGAAAATAACTATCTTAAAAGTTAAATGTTTCTGAATTAATTTCAAGCTAAAAAGCAAAAAAAAAATAGGCTCACTCAAATAAAGTGAACAGTGCTCAGTCTATCACTTTGCAATTCTATTTGGTCTAACAAAAAGTAATGATAATCAGGTATTCATTATTCACTACTGTTTTTAAAACAGAAACTTAATCTAACAAGTTGACATTTTCTGTTGTTAGCCCTGGTGGCAGTTTTTGTTAATATTCAAGCTTTAATACTCATTAAATTGGGATTAGATTTTTTTAAAAATTAAGTTGTGAAATAAAAAAAATATATAAAAAACATGTTTACAGTGTTCAGTATTGAATACATAGATAAATAATGAGAAAAGAGCTTTTTTCATTATTTCATGGTAAAAAAAAAAGAAATCAAGTGTGTGACTATGAAAAATTAACAAAATATTTGCTGAATCAAATTTATTTTTAAAATGGAATTACATAAATCTAAAACATTGATAAATATATAAAATTATGTTATAAGATATTGAAATTGGTTTTATAATTTTTAAAATATTTCAAAATATCCTATCAGACAGTAATTACTTTCCCATTGTCATTGTACTGAGTATAATTTTTATTTGTTAATATTATGATCAAATTTATTAATTTCAATTTTTTTAAATAAAACATATACAAATAATATTAAATAATTATTTTAAATGTTGTTGTATAAAAATAATCAGAAATGTTTAATAAACTTCACAAAAAAAATTGTTTTTTACCCAAATATTTTCTTAAAGTAATCCCACAAATTGATAAACAAAGAATCAAAAACATCAAACATTTGAAGGCAGGATTAAACACATGGAGGTTGGACTAAATATTACTTTGATCTTTATTGACTATTGGGAATTGTGTCATAGTCTTAATTTTTTAATTAATAAATTGATATTCAGTTGTTCATTGTTTTACTTATTTTTAAAAAATATATATTCCAACTAAAATATTATTACAAACAGCTGTAGAAGAATGGTTTAATGGAGTAAAGTATTAGCATCTTTTTCTGAATTAAACATAAATACTGGAACTCATAATTATAGAATTAAAATTAAAAATGAAAATAAATGTAGAAAAATACCAAAACATCATTAGGTAGAAAAATAGGAATTCTTTTAATAAATCAAATATTTATGATTTTTATTGGGTAGGGAGAGAGTGAAGGAAGATTAATTGGTTAAATGTGGCCTTAACGTTGATGAATAATTTGATCAGTGTTTAAAAGAAAAAAAAAGTAATTTAAAAGTAGAGGTGATGTAATTATGAAATGTTGTGAAATTCTAAAAAAATACAATTAATTAAACTAATTAGATCAAAGTTTTGTCAAGTTATATATCACTGATAATTTCCTATATATCTTTATACATAAAAAAGTAAGATTTACTTTTTAATTTTTATAAATGTCTATTTGTCTATCTCGAAGGTAAGCAATATTGTTTTAGAAATAAGGTTTTTGTGTCAAGAATAAAATATTAAAAATGATTTTTATTGGATTTATATGCAGAGAAATTAAAAATATTGTTTTATCCTGACTAAAACATATATATATATCATTAGCCGTTTTTCTCAAGAAATAGATTTCTGGGCAACCCCCCCCCTCCAGCCCCTTTTTATTAATGGTAATACTAAATAAATAATTGCATATAATTTATCATTAGGTGGTCTTAAAATTGATATGAATTAGTTGCAACTTTTGATATCAATCTCGTTTTGAAAAACCTTTAGAGGATCATATTATTTTTATAATCTATTTAATTAAATAAGCTTTGGCAAATTATATTTATTATCATGCATTATTTATTGTGGTATGTAAGCTTGTATATTAAATAGTGTATAGAAAAAATGTTTTACTATATAGCAAATACATTATCTTTTTTTTAAAAAAAATTATTTATTGCGGGATAAAATAAGGATTGATAAATTGTTAAGAAGTTAAGTTATTATAGAATAGCATTCTTTGTGGTAAAATAAAAATTTTCATTTGCAAAATATTTGATAAAAAAACCTAATTTTAAACATAAATTATTAGCCATTTTATAAAATTTAAATTTTTATTCAGTTATCGGTTTCATATATGATAGTTATTTAAAAGACTTACAAATTTATTTACTTATAGATAGTGATTTTTTCTTAAAAACTAATTTATATTCATCAATATAATGCAGATTATTAATGGGGTTAATATTAACTATTCTAAAAATTAATTCATATTTTTAATACGCGGAGACCACTATTATTTTATAATTGAAAAGATTCAAGTCTAGACATCTAATAAAATTAGTGACCCATAATATTTGTAAAGAATGAGAATACTGATTTATTTTATGTTAGATGGCGATGTTAAATAAAATGAATCTCTTATAAATATAATATAGTGTTCTAAATTTCATTTATAATTCATTTACGTACAATTTAATTACAATTTATTAGCTACCTACACACATAAATGAATGCACATACAGATCCACACACATCATCATCATAGCAGTCAATAAACGTCTCTCCAAGTTTAATCCATCTTTTCCGATATTTAGCTACTCTTTTTCATATTACTCCTGCACACTTTCTTATTTCATCCATCCATCTCACATGCTGTCCCTTTCTGGGTATTTTACAATCTCTTGGAATACATTTTAGTATTTTTATTGTCCATCTATTATCATCTCTTCTAGAAATATGTTCAGCCCAACTGGACTTCAGTCTTTTAATTTTTTCAATGAGGTCAGTAACACCTGTATGTTCTCTTCTCCATATATTGTACTTTCAATCTCTTCTTGTTACTCCAAACATGCATCTCTCCATACTTCTTTGAGTGGTTTGAAATCTATGTATTGCTCTTTTATTAAGTGTATAAGTCCGACATCCATAAGTTGAACTGGTAAAACACATTTATTAAAAACCTTTCTTTTCAAACAAATAGGCCTATTCCCTTTTAGCATCAAGTTATTTCTACCAAAAGCACTCCAAACAAGTTTAATTCTATGATTAATTTCATTCATTATGTTTCCATCTGTATTAATAATGTGATCAATGTATTTGTAGCTTTTAACTTCTTCCAACTCATCATAATCAATCTCTGTTTTCATATTTTGAGAAAATCCATTAAATATTACTTTAATCTTTTTAACATTTATCTTTAATCCTACTTTCCTACTTTCATCTAATAACTCCTGCAACATTTCCTGCAGCTCTAAAGCATTATTTGCAAAAACAATTACATCATCTTCAAACTCTAAGTGACTTAAATAATCTCCATTTATTTTCACTCATTAACTTTCCATTTTAATCAACAAAATACTTCTTGTAGCACTGTTGTAAAAGTTTTGGAGATATGGTATTATCCTGACTTACACCCTTCTCAATGTTGACATTCATAGTATCATTATGTAACATAATTGTTGCTGTTGTACTTTTATAATTATTCCTTAAAATATGACAATATCCTGGATTTATCCCTTGATAATCCAATGCTTTAATCACTAAATATTTTTTATAGAATGAAATGCCTTTTCATAATCTACAAGTCTAAAGCATAATGGCAACTCATATTCATTTATCCTTTCTATAACTTCTTTCAATATCTTGATATGATCTACTGTACTAAAATCACTTTTAAATCCAGCTTGTTCTCTTGGTTGATGGAAATCCAATGTTCTCTGTAGATAAGTTGTAATTATTTTGGTAAAAATGTGTATACAACTGATGAAAGACTGATAGGTCTGTAATTTCTAGAATCTTCTTCATCATCTTTCTAAATATTAATATTAATACTACATTCTTCCAATCATATTACTATGCTAAAAAATTTTATTTCTTCACCTGCTTCTTGTAATATAACAATTATATTTTCATCATTAATTATCTCATAATAAATATGCATAATAGGTATTTTGATTTATGAATGATATTTTATACATTGATTCTATTTTGTGTTTGGTATGATCATAGACTTAGATTATCTGACCTTATAATATGGTTTTGGGATTTATTCTAATACTGTCTCATACTGTTTTTAATACCAATATTTTTTTATGTCAGTGACTAATATATTTTTCATTGAATGATTGTCATGTAATATGTTATTTAACTAAAATTCATAATTGGTTCATAATATTATCCCATATATAATGGTACAAATCCAAGAAAAACAGAATTGGTAAAAAAAAACAAAAACATTTTAAATAAAAATATTATAGTGCACATTTCATTAAAATGAATATCATTTAATGAGTGCTCATTTAATGTGCACTCTCCAATCATTTTAAATTGTAAGGATTGCCACAATACACCACTGACATATCCAAGTGATAAATGACATTAAATAATTCCCATTGGATCACTTGGATGTGTCAGCAGTGGTTTGCGTGGTTCTTAGAATTCAAAATGACAGAGAGTGCATTTTAAAGCAATTTGATCAAAGTAAGCTTATAATTTCAAAATACTAATAGCTTATAGCTTCTAAAATAAAGAAACATTACAATATATGTCTATAACTACATGTTGAATAAATATAAAATTGATCAAACCTAGTTTATTATTTTGAAATACACATCAAAGTATGTTGGTATGGGAAAAGATATTTTGATAATACAATGTATCATCCCAAAAGTGCAGAAGTCCAATCAATCTAAGCTTATAAGTTCAAAATACTACAAGTATGTGACTTTTAAAATACAAATCTTATTACAATATATGCATATAATCACAGGTTGAATAAATGTAAAATTGATCAAACCAAGCTTATAATTTCAAAATACTTAAAGGTTATAACTTCTAATGCTAGTCAGCTGCAAGAGTAATGAGATGAAATAAAGCATATTAATTTTACAATTAATCAGAACTTTTCTTACTAGAAAAAAACTCTGATGTTGCATGCTTCCTTTGTTATATGTAGTTAGAAAAAAAGGAGATAAGAAAAACTAGTATTGTTTACATTTGATCTCCTAACATAAATATTGGATCAACAATTGATCACATAAAATCGTTATGTGCTTTGAAAATTGATACATATTAACAATACTAACTTTTCCTCATTCCCAACTTTTTCTTTTTAATGACATGTGATAAATGAAGCACACAACAGTACTCACTTTGATAAAAAATATGATTTATTAATTTTTATTAATTATAAAATTAATATTCTTTACTTTAGGCAATTATTCTTTCAGATAATGTTAAGATAAAGTATGATTTATTATTAACTGTAGAATTAATATAATTTAGCAGTTGTTTTTATATTTATTCAAAATTTTCCTCATTTCAACATGTTGTTATGGACCTATATTGTAATAAAATTCATATATATATATATATATATATATATATATAAGCTTATGGACCTATATTGTAATAAAATTCATATATATATATATATATATATATATATATAAGCTTTTAGTATCTTTAAATTATAAGCTTGGTTTGATTAATTTTATGTTTATTCAACATGTAGTTACAAGCATATATTATGATAAAATTAGACTGAATGACATCTTTTTATGCAAAAATATACAGAGAAGGGGAAAGATGCTTTTGACTATACAAAGTATCATTAAAAAATGCAGAAGTCACAAATATATGGTATATTTACTTTTTAAATATCTTCTTCTTTTTAATTAATATATGTACCCATTATTTTTTTCATTCACTTTTTCTCTCTAAGTATTTTAAATTTGTATTTTAGGTATTAAAAGATTATAGTGTTTGAAAATTTAATCATTCTTTGCATTATATATATTTTGTATATTTTAGCCAGGTGATTTGATTGAGCATAGTTGTACAAAATTTGTGGTATATTTTTTTAAATATTGATGTGAATCATGATTTTGTAAAAAAATACATATTGTGAACAATGTGAGGAGTATTGATGTCATTTAGTGTTTGTATGTTTCAGTAGTGTTTTTGGGTGCTCCAATCTAAATCAATATCAATTAATGCCCTTAACCATATAACTTCATTTGTAAATGTTCTGCTAGAAAACTGCCTAAAAATTCTGAATCTATTCTAGTGCAAGATACTAATTGTATGATTTTTTTTAAAAAAATATTATTTTCTATTATTAAACAAAAGAAAGTGAAACACTTTGTATAATGGCTTCTAAAAAATTATCAAATAAACATTGCAAGTGTGAAAATTTCTCTCATTCAATGAATGTAATGTAAATTTTAGATATCTGAATATATAGTTTTTATATTGAAATAATAAACACATAAAAATTAAATTAAAAATTATTGTAAATATTATATTATTGAAGAAAATTTTTAAAAAAAAACTAACTTTGTTAATAAGTTATGCAGATAAATTCTGAATGAAACAAAATAAAAATCAGAGTGTTTTTTAATTAATAAGTTGGTTTAGAATCATCCTAGTTATAGCTAAACATTATTAGACTCATTATGATAATTAAAGGCAGGATATTTAATATATAAATGAAAAAGTCTAAGTATAAATAATTATATTTTTTGATATTCTACTATATAATGGCATTAACTGTTTATACTTATTCTATATAAAATGCACCCCTATTTAATTTATAGAAATAATAAGATTTTCTATAGTTAAACAATTCAAAACAAAGCAAAACTCTCTATACAGTAGTGCCATCTTGTGCCAACAAGAGCAATCAATGGATTTTATGCACAAACCTTCTGGCATCCATTTATTGCTCTTGTTGGCACAAGATGGCAATACTATATGGAGAGTTTTGCTTTGTTTTGAATTGTTTAATAACAATTATATGCTTGTATGAGATAGTGACCATGTGATGTTTAGTGGTCTTTACTTTAGTTGTGTATAAGTGCACTTATTACATATATTATTCTACCATGTCTTTTGTTAAACAAAATTATAAAAAAAAAAAAAAAACATATTTTATTATAATTAAATAATTTTATTTCTTGATATGTAAATTCGCATGATAAAACACAATTATTTTAACAAATAAATTGTAACTTGCAAATATAAATATATTAAAATTGCACAAATTGGTATTTATAATTTACAAATAATTTTTCATTAATTATAAATGATTTTGAATAAACATTTGAAAAAAAATACATGTAATGCAAAAATTTTAAATATATTTTCATCAATGTTTTATTGTGAATTAGTTAAAAACATCATTCTAATTTTGCGAATTCAGATTCAATATATAAAAATGAAAATGAGGAATCATTTCTGACCTATGCTGATTTCACATTAATATCAGCAGAACATTGCTATACATTTGCATATATAATGTAACTGAAAAACTGTATAATCATATAGCCAGTGCTTCTAGAATTGTATTACTTCACATAAGATATTCACTGTAAGGCCTAAAAATTACACGGTTTTAAGAGATAAAAAAGAAAAGAAAACAGTTTTATTTAGCATGCGATAAAATAGTTTATATATATTTTTTTATTTTCACAAAAGATATAGACTATGCTGGGCTAGGGTCTTGACAAATGTGAGAAATTGTCCCTTCCCCTTGGGCTGCTTCATGCATACGATTAGGTGCACTGAAATTTAGCTTGCACAAAGATGTTTCTTACCCTGTGGCCGGACTGGTTGATACATAACTTATAATTATTCAATATTTATTGTAAAAAGTGTATTATCTGTTCTTAATTTGAAAGCAAAACAATAAAGATATACAATCAAATCCTTATTTCTAAATATCTTAAAGCTTATAAATAATGCTTCTTTTTTTTATTTTAGTCGATGACAAATCTTTACCTGGTAAATCGTATGACAGCTAAAATCAGAATTTCCTAAACAATCTTGAAGAGGTTTAAATAGAATAATTACATTCTATCTAAATAAAAAATATTAAGGATAAAAATAAACAAAAATAGCAAATAAAAGTCAAGCACTAATTAACATTCAGAACATAAATATCTCCTACATCAATCTATCCACTTATATAACTTCAAAATTTATTTGATTATTAGATAAGTATACAAAAAACAAATAAACTTAATTGTCACTCAAAGAAGAAATATTAATATTAATTTACAGATATCTGATAATGTGATCAATAATCCTCTTAATGTAGAAAAAAAAAAGTTTTTTATTTTATTTATATTTTTGAGTATGAAATCCAGGGCAATATTAGTAATTTACTGCATTAACTTTTAACGAATAATGTAACATGTAACAAACAAAAATAAAATATTACTTTTTCATTTCTAGTAACTGTATTTTTTGCATGCTTATAACAATTATAAAAGAAATACAAGTATATAATATAGTAATTTAAATACAAAAGTAATTTTACATAAAAGTAATTTTGTTTGTATTTGATATATATATATATATCAACAGATGGCGTTCTACCAAAAACACCGTAGAACGCCATCTGTTGACATAAATACAAGCGTTAGCAAGTTTTTAACTTGTTTTTTTGTTTTTCATATATATAAAGCATATCATGGACTTACTTGTATTGAATATTTTGTAACAGGTAATAAGTCTTTTATAACTGCATTCCAAACCGATGTCTCTTCTGATTTAAAAATGATAATAGTTGTAATATCGGAATTATTTATAGAGATAACATACTGGAGATTGAATGAAGTGATATTAGCGTGAGCTGGCCAGGGTTCCTGCCATTCCACAGTTAATGAATCCACATTTCTATCAACAATTTTCAATGTAGTTGCCACAAGTGGTACTAAAAAATATATACAAAAATAAACTTATTCTAAAGTAATTAAAGTATCTAATTGTAAGTTTTAGAACTAGTAACACTAATGCCTAATAATTAGATATGACACTTATTACTTCTTAAATTAAGAGATCTCTTTAAAAAACATAAATACTTATTATGCATATAGAAAGTAATAAATCTGATCTTAAAAGAAAATTAAGTTTAAATTAATAATTTTTAACTTAGCATTTTAAACTTTGAAATCATTATTTTAAAGTGATATAGCTAAATAGTAGAAAACATTTCTCACTTTAGCATTCCTTAAGAAAAATATCCTATTTTGATAAAAATTAAATTCACTTAATACTAAAAGTCCATTCATAAGAAGAAAACTTTGCATGAGCCCTTAAGCCAAACTCTGATCGTGCATGAGTTTTATAACACTTAGAGATCTTATGCCTTTAATAATAATTTGAACTTATTACAAAAGTGTATATATATATATGATAAACAAAAATGCAAGTTAAAAAACTTGCTAACGCTTGTATTTATGTCCAAAGATGGCGTCCTACCAAGACTGCCAATCAAGCGTGTTTTGTTTACATAAACGTCAGAGTAGTTAGTATTCACTATCTCTAACTATAATTCCACTTTCAGATCATGATTTCAAGCTATTTGCTATCGTCAGTGAAAGACAGGAATAAAGAAACTAGATCTGAACACAAACTCTGAGCGTTTATGAAACAATTTCTATTCAGCTTGCAAGCGTGAATTTTTTAGACATGTAATGTCTTCAAACTCAGCATAGCAAACCAGATAGCTACATGGGTCTGATCTCAGTTCAGCATCACCACATAGTAGAAGCCTCTGCAATCTATATCATTGCAAGAAAGACCTCAAAGGTACATTTATGATAAACAAAAATGCAAGTTAAAAAACTTGCTAACGCTTGTATTTATGTCCACAGATGGCGTCCTACCAAGACTGCCAATCAAGCGTGTTTTGTTTACATAAACGTCAGAGTAGTTAGTATTCACTATCTCTAACTATAATTCCACTTTCAGATCATGATTTCAAGCTATTTGCTATCGTCAGTGAAAGACAGGAATAAAGAAACTAGATCTGAACACAAACTCTGAGCGTTTATGAAACAATTTCTATTCAGCTTGCAAGCGTGAATTTTTTAGACATGTAATGTCTTCAAACTCAGCATAGCAAACCAGATAGCTACATGGGTCTGATCTCAGTTCAGCATCACCACATAGTAGAAGCCTCTGCAATCTATATCATTGCAAGAAAGACCTCAAAGGTACATTTATGATAAACAAAAATGCAAGTTAAAAAACTTGCTAACGCTTGTATTTATGTCCACAGATGGCGTCCTACCAAGACTGCCAATCAAGCGTGTTTTGTTTACATAAACGTCAGAGTAGTTAGTATTCACTATCTCTAACTATAATTCCACTTTCAGATCATGATTTCAAGCTATTTGCTATCGTCAGTGAAAGACAGGAATAAAGAAACTAGATCTGAACACAAACTCTGAGCGTTTATGAAACAATTTCTATTCAGCTTGCAAGCGTGAATTTTTTAGACACGTAATGTCTTCAA